>JAUCMU010000002.1:5079715-5090462 GCA_032275025.1 Enteromius treurensis | reverse complement strand
TGCTGAAAATTGTAGACCCCTCCATGATTTCTAAGTAAGAGAACTTGCAAAATCACAGGGTGATCAAATACTTATTGGCCTCACTGTATATCGCCCAGCTCTCTATTCTGAATAATCTAATCAATGCTAGCTAACAGAAAAATCTACAAATATTTCTGTATAACCATCAAAATGAATAGAACACGAGAACCACAATCAGCTCTGGCATAAACATCCAGGAGATCCAGGACTTATGAAACGGAGCATAATAAGCATCGCCTATATCGAGCAAAGCTAATATGAGAAGAATTGGACAAAGCAAGTGTAGTTCCTTTTAAACGGCTTACTAACAAGTGCTCTGCATTGCGGAGAATGTAACATGCATATGAGCGTGAATGTGTCTGAATTCGGTCGATTAGCTGCTAGAGACTCAGTGTGCTGCAGCACTCTTGGAGAGTGAAGTCTGATGAATTAAAGGTCATATAATCCACCACACACAGCTGCACTTGACATCCTGCTGTTGACAGGAAACTAGACCGATACGTCAAGCTGCTGCCTTCGCCATTGACCAGCACTATTTATAAGCATGACAATAGGTGTTTCCCAATTCACGTACTCATGCACTCATTTATGACATTATGTAGTGCATACACCAAGACATTCCCACAAATAGCAGTGCACTTCAAGTGTCAAGATGGCACAAACTCTCTGTGCACTCAACAGTCACAGATGAGGAAGCATTAATAAATTATGATTACTGAACAATTTCATATTAACGATTTTGTATGCCCTCGTAGTTTATTAAAGGTTTGTTCTATAAATACACAATTAACAAGTTTTTTCTAAAGAAAGAGTGCATTCATCTTTTGCAAACAAACTGCTTTTTAAATAATTGTCATTTGAAAAGTAGAAAATATATTTTTAATAATGCAATGTGAAAAGTGGAATATTTTTATTTGCAGTTGTTCATTATAGAATACTATATTTGAAATTTGGAGCCACTCGATTATGTAATTTACAATCATCTTTTTGCACACTTTTGGACTGGAAGAGACAATATGGACAGACACTCACCTTCGGCTACGTCATCATCGATCGCTCCTTTCACTTGTGAAAAGCACCACTGCACATCGTTTCCCCCGCCTCCGGCTCCTGAAACCACAAAACACCATTTGAAGTTTGTTGCAGCCCACATATAAAAATGAATCTTGGACAAGCCTGAAAAAAGATTTTTCTTTGATGCTTTTAGAAACATCAATAAATCTACGAGGGACTTTTAATTTGCCAGTACTCTCTAGTATTGGATTTCTTCCTTTCCTTATGACAACAAACAAAAATACAAGAGTAGAGCACTACAAGAAAGATGCACAGTACGAAATAAGGAAGCACAACCTCATCTGACTGAAATTTCCCGTTTAAATCACACGCAAAAAAGAAAACAAATGAAAATACTGTCTACAATCACAATAATCCAGATCAAATTTAAACCACAGCTCTTGCATCATTTTTTTATTGAGAGGAGAAACGGGCTGAGGCAACTCCCGAGTGGCCGTTTGAGGCAGCGTTAAACTGGTTGGGTTTGTTCGTGAGACAAGTGGCTACAGGAGACCCAGTAAGAGGAACAACAACCGCCCTAGCCTGAGTTAAAAGGCTAGCAGAGGTGAGAAATACTTGAGTAACAGTACTTCATTACTAGTATCATTAAGAAATGTGTTCTTTACTAGAGTTAAAAGTTAGAGTTTACTTTTGTTCAAATCAAAATGATGAAACAAATTATTATATTGAGCACACAGTTTAACTAGAATGAGGGAACAAACTTATTTTGAATGCGATTAATCGCAATAAACCATTTTGAAGTAACGTTAGCCTACTGATTTCAGGTAAACTTAAAAGTACAACATTCAAGACATTTTTTTTTTTTTTTTTTTTAACTACATAGAGGCTACATAGAGTGAAAAAACGTCTATTTCTGACACAGCATCTTAATTTCTTGGAAGTTTATTTTTTATTTTTTAATCTACATACGTTAAGTAGTCATGTTATACATACACACATACATTCACTCACATACACGATTTCAAATACATGAAACAAGTCATTACTCCCATAATCGACAATCATGGAAGGCTGATTCTTTCTCCCCAAATCAGTGCCAAGTGAATCCTCCCAACCCTTAGCCTCACGACTTATCTGTACGATTTCTGTTCTGAGAAGAAGCCCGATGGACTCCAAGAGCCAGCAACACATTTGGGGATTTTCATCGCTGCTGATGGTGGTGGTTGTAGCGGTTTGAAGTCACGGAGGGAAGCGCGCAGCGGTTAGACTGCACATGACTCTGCAGATGCCGGTTAAAGTTCGCTGGAGATGATTTAAACAGGCCGAGATGTCGAGCACATTTATACACCGGGCCAGGTCATTAATATACACAGAGAAGCGGGACACGTTACCCAATGCCTATTCATTTTTACAACCGACATATTAAAAATCACGTAGCCCGACCGCGCATCCCGCTAACAAATGATGAGTGGGTCTAGCAGGACAGAATCCACGCAAATGCGGCTCATCACCAAAACACCCAGCAGCCTGGGCCAGTCGTAATCAGAGAGAGCCTCGGTGCCCAAATGATCGTCACATTACGAATAAAGACTGATCGAAATCAGTTTTGCCGATTCGCTGGCTAACTGGAGGGAAACGAGGCAGCTATGTGGCTAGGCTACTGTCAGTGGATCAGTAAAGCCGATGATGGATAGAGTACAACCGCTGCGCTCACTGTAACAAATAGAAGCTATCGCTATAATATCATTCATTTCATACAATCTTTGTTAAGTTACCTGCCATGGCGAGAGTGGCGATGTCGGACCCTAGTCTTGATAAGCAGTGTGAAGGCAGCGACCAGAGCAAGACTTCCAAAAGAGTCGCCGGAAATGCAGTTTTTCAAAATAAAAGCGCTTTGACGTGAGTTTCTGAAAAATGGAACAGAAGTACAATTAATAACATAAAACTAGATTTAACGTTAAATGTAAGTGATTGTCTGATTAACAGCGATATATCCTGAAGTCTATGAATTGCTCGAGCAAGTAAACACAGGAAAACAAAGTAACAAAAAGTCCTCCTGGGTTTCTCTTGTCCAAGGAAGTAATTCCATGAATTATTCTGCAAATCTTGGATGCACAAAGAGTCGCCTGAGTCTGCATAATAATTTCCCATAAGGAACGTCAAAAGTCCTGTCTATTTACCTGCATTCATAAACTATATATCTTCACAATGCAATATTTCTGCAAATCTGTACTGTACCTTTGCATTCATCCACTTCATTTAATATTGCTTATGTTTTGGCAGCCAGTGGGACTGATACATTATTTATCATTATACTTATTGGTGGTAAATGATACTGAAATATTGATACTGGTCAAGGTAAATTATGCCAAAGAGCTTCATATGACAGGCATCTCTATAGTTTAATTTTAATAGCCACAGTGCAGTGGAGCAATGCCCACTTTATATCTAATGATGCACCAATATTAAATGTTCCTTTTAATTAAAAAATGAATACTTAAAAACTTTGATTCACAGTATAAAATGCCATTGTACATTTTGGAAACATTAAATTACTACATTATCCAGTCTTCTTTCATTTTTATTTTAATTTATTTACAAATCTATTAATAAACGACACTGAGATCTTGAAACCTAAGTGTAGACAAAACAAAATAAATGTAAAGTGCAGTTTATTTAGATTATTCTTAAATAACTGATGTAACATATAAAATGAGTTTACACCATTCTTAAAATATTTAGGCTCCATTACACATTATTTTATAATTTCACACATATATCTTTATTTTTTTGTCACAATTATGATAAATTAGATTGTGAGATAATTATCAAATGTATTAATATATAAAATGTAGGCATATGAAACTTATAACGATGTGTATATTAAACTTTATTATTATAAGCTTAGTTTATTCTAGCTGTATTTTGAAGGAAAATTACGCTTTCGGGCCCGCTATTACGTCACTTCCGGCTCTTACCTTCGCTTGCTGCTGCTAATTTTTGGTAACAGAGCTGTCCAGATAACTTTGCCGGATTTATTTTAATGCAGGCAGTTCGTCTGGGAATGGATGAAGACGGACCTCAGAAAGAAGCTATTTTCGGTAGTCCTTTCATTCACGCCTAAATCTTAAGATCCTAAGGCTTTCTTCCTGCAACCCACCCTCCTCACAGCTCTATCCTCCTACACTTCTCTCAACATTCAAAATGGCGCAACCCCGCCCTGTAGTGACGTCATCTGCACTGGCCATTCATTACTGGATGCTGGGGCGTTGATGACGTAACTACAATGATTTTGCCTGGCTGTGTAGGCGGCTATGAACCAAGCATTCAAGCATACAGCCTATATCATAATGTGATTGAATGTTTGTGTGAATAAATTTTTTTATTTTTAATATTGCTTGTGTGTGTTATTAAACTTAGTTTTAATTACTAAACCAGCTCAATTACACCCACTAACAACATATTTGTTTTCACACCCAGAACAGGTCCAGGCAACTTAGAGGCTCAACAAGAACAATGCATCTTTTGTTATTATGTAAGTATGCATGTTGCTGTAGGCTTAAAGCCAGGAGTACAGTAATAATGCATTTCTTCGTTTCTGAGAGATATCAAGAGTCCGGGATATTAGTCCCACAAAAAAAGTAAATAATAATAACAAAATCAAGTAAATACATCAATGCTGTCAAACGATTAATCACATTCAAAACAAAATGCTTACATATGGCTCTGCAAACACGTGCAGTGATGTGCCATCTCCATCTCCAGCAGCAAAATACCTTTTTCCTCTTGCAGTCGCATTGTTGACATCACTTGGTCATGCAGTTGTTTCTTGACTGAAATGTGTGCTAAGAACCAACAACAGATATCAATACATAAGAGAATATATACAGAACATGAGCATGATAGAATTACAATGTTACAAACATGTACTTTTTTTGATCATCAGATTGAAAAATTAAAAAAACTAGAACTGAGCCCACACCTGTACATACAACATTTGAGACATGGTGCTCTCTCCAGACAGGGATTGCTCCACCACAGCTACATCAATGTTAGTAACACTGTTTAGTACAAGACCGTTAGATTTGTCTATCTCCTGAAGAAGGAGCTTTTTGTCTTCTGCCAGCTTCCTTCGAAGGCGGTGATGAAGCTTGCTGCGGTCTAGAAAGTACAGGGAAAGAGGTTTGTAACAGCACTGTTCAATAAGGAAAGATATATTGCACCAAAAAAGCTTAATTTAGCTTCAAAATCAGATCTTGTGTCTAACTTTTAGGGCAGTGGCTCTCAATTCCAGTCCTGGGGACCCCCTGCTCTGCATATTTTGTATGTATCTTTTATTTAACACACCAGATTAAAATCATCAGCTTGTTAGGAGAGAGATCCATAAACTGAACTAATGATCTGATGACGTCATTTAGGAGTGTTAAATAAGAAAGACATGCAAAACGTCTTCAGGACTGAAATTAAAAACCACATTCTTAAAAATAAGAATTACTGGGAGGGGCTGCTTTTTGTGATGCAGTACATCACAGTCCCCACAGAACCACTCATCAGGAAGACACTCTCTGCATCTAGCCTGAAAAAAATGGGTATCTGGGTATCCCCCCAAAACACATGAACCTCAGCCTGTAAAACAGGGCACTAAACATTAAAAACAACCTAATAACAGCAGGCTCATGGCAAAGACAACACAATGGATGACCAACGGCCTCTTCTGCAGTAAGGGTGGTATGGTCTTGCTTCTTTTCAGCGCTTTGAGGCTTTCTGCTGCCGAAAAGACCAGGATGATGCAGAGCTTTTCCCCTCCCTCGGCTTGCCATGTCCTAAAAACTCCCTTTTAGACTTCTGTGGAGGGTCTCCTAGAGAGCGTGCACATTTTCTCTCCACCTCTCCTGTCTGTGTGTTGGAGTGAATATTTCTTGTAAGGCTGATGTTGACTGGTGATGCAAAAGACTGGCGATTATTGAAGGAAAACACAACATAGTGTGTTATCAAGGCGTTGAATGGCTTAAATAAACCTTCTCATAGATTTTACAAGTCTCTGCAACTCCAAAATAATAGATTTGGATATATATCTTTTCTTAAATATTAGAGTTCCAAAATATATTCCCTTAGAGCATTGATGATGCAGCGCACCTTAATGTAATCTTCTGCACTCATCCTACATTCATCAGATTTTTTATTTAATTTGTCACCCATCCACATGTTCAAGTATAAAATGAAGTCTTACCCTGGCTTCAGCTCGAACACTGTCTAGTTTTAGTTCAAGGGCCATGTGTCTCCTCTCTCCTTTGGTAGTAAGTCAAGTTTGCAACACAAGAGTCCATTGCAACACAAACAGACAAATGAAGTAGGCTACATTTAATCATTTCTATAATGTAGTAAATGTGCGTGTCTCTAATTAACAGAGTCTTGTGTAATTTTTATACATACCTAAATGGTTTATAATAGCGAGAAGATTACAGAATATAAAGCAATAAAAGGAAGGATAAAATCTTCTGATTACATGTTGAGTATAGTGCTTGAATATATAGGCTAAGAATTATTAAAAAGATTCGTTCATTTTGCTGAATGAGACTCAAAAGTCCGATGGAGTTGGTAAAATGATCCGAACTTCTCATCACTATTTAAAAGTAAATCACAACACCCTGTCGTCCCAGACAGACTAATTATTGTTTTAAAAATGAAGAACTGCTCATCGGATTAGTTCCTCAGTGAGTAAGTCATTTATAAAACTGTAATATTAACTCGAAATTAATGTTAGACAATGAAGTAAATGAATATATTAGTGTGTTCTCTTTCTCTGTCTCTCTCAAGTGATGTTTCTGACCTGTTTCTTTCAAAAAGCTCAGTAAAAAACTACCAGTGTCTTAAACAGCGCTTCGGTTAAAATTACTTCGAAATGTAAGTTTCCTCTTCATTTTTGTTTTGTTGGCGTGATTACAGTAAGTGCAGCATGTATATTTCATTTATATTTCATTGAATTAATTAATTTAAGGCATTGGTGACCGACTTTGGCCACCTGCTCGACCATGCTGGCTATGAAAGTGGGGAATATGACGGTAGGCTGACTTTTTCTATGGATTTGGTGCACAAGGTGGTACCGATGAGCTTTGTGTGTACATACTTACTCCCATTTTGCATTTACTCTAAGGGTAAGCCATACAAACCTGGCTATACATATGGCTTTCAAATTAAATAGTACATAATGGAATATTTTACCATATATAAATACTTTATATATAAAGTTGAACTCATGCTGTGTATTTCTCTTAAAAAAAAATATATATATATATGTATGTATGTATGTATATATATATATATATATATATATATATATATTTTAGAGAAATACACAGCATGAGTTCAACTTTCATTTTGTAAACAGTAGTGTAGGTCATTTCATTCATTCACTAGACCCAAATACACAGCAAAAAATGCTTTCTAAGGCTAGATTTCTTGTCTTGTTTCCAGCCAAAATATCTTAAAATTCTGAAATCAAGAAGGATTTTCTAGACAAGAAAAAAATTCTGTCTTATTTTCAGAAAAAAAAACAAGCTAAAAGTAAGAAACTTTTTGCTTAGAACAAAATAATCTGCTAATGGGGTAAGCAAAATACTCTTGTTTCAAACAGAAAACAAGATTATTTTGCTTACCCCATTGGCAGATAATTTTGCTTGCTTCAAGTAAAAACTCACTTAATTTTAGCTTGTTTTTTTGAAAACAAGACAGTAATTGTTTCTTGTCTAGAAAATCCTTCTTGATTTGAGAATTTGTAGATATTTTGGCTGGAAATAAGACCAGAAATCTAGTCTTAGAAAGCATTTTTTTGCAGTGTATACGTAAGTTTAAATTACACTGGCTCAATTAACATTTATATAGTAATAATAGCAGTGTAGATGTGCATTTGCATTTGAAGTGATTTTATCTTATAAGCATATATAATGTTAGGTAATATTTGGATTTCTCCGGCTCTCTACACTGCCGTTTACTAAAACTAAAAGTAAAGTTGCAGTGATAATATATAGAATATATTTTAGTATATACTAAAAGTATATGTGCACACTGCACACACTTGCAAGTCTGAAATCCAAGATGGCTGAGATATGCAACTAGCCCACTGCATTGTGTTTTATTCTGATGTCTGAAAAATATGTGAAATAATATTATACATTGTCTTTCTTACAGGAGGACTGTTGTTCCCGCCCACCAGAGGTCTACACACCCAGATTCTACGCCGTCCCAACAAATGTCTGGAAACTGGGTCTTGTGCTGTATCTGATGTTAAACAAGAAGCGGCCCTTTTACACGAAGAAGGAAATAGTGAAAGCTGGTCCTCCCGCTCGGAAAGCTGGCTTATCAGATGTTAAGAATCACTGATAAATGTCTACCTGATATTATAGCTTTTATTAGATATTTCAGAAGGTTTATTTCACACGTCAGCTCTGGTGTGTTATGTGCTCTTTACTAACATCTCTAACTTTTACAGCATGCTACGATCTGATCTGCCAGTGTCTGAAACACAATCCAGCGGCCAACATTAGAGCAGATCTTACAGCACAAATGGTTCAAACTGGAAGTATGGGAGCAATAAATGATTTCAGGGCAGGGCCAAGGCCAACATAACAAACAAAACTGTTTGAAGGAGTAATAAATAACCTAACCGGGTAAAAAAAAAGAAGAAAAAAATTAATAACAAAGGCTTCCCTCAACTCCCTTACTAACTGAAAAACAGGAATAAACATGGGTAAAAAAGGGACCCTCTCCCTACTGCTTCCCATTTAACTATAACAAAAATAAAAAATAACCAAGTTACAATACCTGTTAGTACCACTAACAAAGAAAATATATATTAAAGTAGGTTGCACCAACAGTTGGGTTATCAGCACACATTGCAGGTCAACCAGAAATAAACATACAACGTATTCACTGAACATCTGTTAAAAATGTTAAACTTGCAGCACCAACAACAATTGTATTAGGGAGCAGTCTGGACCAGGGAGGAAGTGAGCTTCTCCTTGGAAATGTGCGCATTGCCAGGTGTCACCAGCATCGCCCAAGTGAGCGTTGATTTCTGAGTGAGAACACCTATCCCAACCTGAAGGCGTAGTGAAACGACCCTCTTGTTCACCGAGGTGAACGCCAACACATGCCGGCTAAGCTGGGGGGCTATGAACAAGCCCACTCCAGCCAGTTGCCTCTCATTGAGGGCAACTCCAGAGTAGTGGAGAGTTCAGCCCCTTTAGAGGAGTTGGGTTCTAGAGCCGGAGCTGTGCATGGAGGTGAGCCCGACTATATTTAGTCTGTACCTCTCGACCTCTTGCACTAACTCAGGCTCCTTCCCCCGAGTGAGGTGGCATTCCATGTCCCAAGAGCCAGATTCTGTGTTCGAGGACTGCGTCGACAAGGCCCCTGCCCTAGGTCACCGCCCAAACCACAATGCACCAGTCCTTTTTCGGCCCCTCCCACAGGTGTTGGACCCAAGTGAGGTCGGCCCCACGTCGCTCCGGCCGGATCAGGGTGGGGCCCCGGCTGCACCATACAGGGCGACGTCACAATCTCTGTTATTTTCCTAGCCATAAAGTTGTGATCAGTGTTGCCAGATTGGGCGGTTTTCAAGTAGTTGTGCGGGTGGACAAAATTCGGGGGGGTTTTGAGTCATTTGGGCAGTTTTCAAACATAGGAATAATATAGACGAATTACTTAGAATTTAATTAAGCCCAAGTGTACATGTTGCATCCAACCAGTCACACAACGTGACTGCTGGTGCTGATGCTGACGTCGCAGCTGCCTCCAGAGTTAATGATTCAAGAGTGACGGGTGTTTAGCGCGATAAAGGATGTAGAACTGTATAGTGATCATGGCTAAATGAGTATGGCATAGAGAGTTTTAACTCTCAAAACGTGAACTACACCTGTTGAGGGAGAGATGACCTGAAGACTCTTATCACTGCAACTTTAAAATCAGAACACAGTTAAATTAAAATCTATATAAACCTGTCTTTTCTCTTTCATACGGTTCAGATTAGTATTGAAATATGCTGGACTTGTTACTTTCGACTATGCAAAGTTTTGTAGGCCTAGAATGTTAACTTCAAAGACTTCCTAGTTCTGTGTGAAAGGTAAGCGCATTAAATTTGTTATTTTTTTTATTTATTATGTCGGACTATCATGCAGTATGCATCAGTGCATTATAGTAGTGACTGTCATGGTGTGTGCACAATCACTATTGGATATTTTTTGCAGTAAAATTCTGACTGTTGACATTGAAAATGATGCAGCTTTTTTAAATTGCCTTTTTGACAGTGTCTGCTGCTTGCATATTTTTCATATTTGGTAGGCTAATTATCTTTAATCTATTTTCTCCGATTAATCTAGCATTATGTTTATATTGTTTTGTAGTCATAATTTTGTTTTATAGTGTTAAAAATGCCGTTTATGAACCTTGATTTGCATTCGATCACATTCTATTGATAGTTTAAAATTTGGGTGGTTTTTGGGCGGGTATTTGTGAGGTTTTGGGCTGGAAATCGTGAATCCAATCTGGCAACACTGCTTGTGATAAGTCATTTTCAACACATACCGCTTGTCATGACTTTAGGAGTATTGTGTGTGTGAGTGTTTTTTATATGAATGATTAATCATGCAACACCAATACATATTTGCAGTAGAATATAAAAATCAGGTATAAAACATGAAACATAATGAATAGT
>JAUCMU010000002.1:5053284-5063489 GCA_032275025.1 Enteromius treurensis | reverse complement strand
CCCCTTTTCAGAAAGTTTTTCAAACCAGAGGTGTGAAAAAGCACTTCTGAAACAGGGGGGTGTTGTGACCCTTTAATATCACTGGAAGCGTCACGCGCATGTCAATATGCTAGGAAACAAAACCACACGTCTACACCATACATTTACACAGAGACACGCAGAATATTATTTTTTTGTATGAGGTTAAATATTGACAAATACTTGACAAATATTGAAAGTGGGAGTGTGCTCACTTGTGTGTGTGTGAGGGAAACTGAAGAGACGGAAATGATGTGCAGTCGTGTAAATGATATGAAATGAAAATAACATAAGGCAATTTTCCACAATTTTCCAATTTGTTTTTTGATGAGCTTAACCCCTTTAGGTATCGAAATTGGGTACCGAAGTATGAGACGTTTTTCGGTACTCCGTTGTATCGATGCCATTTGGTTTGTACCTAAAAAGTACTGACCTCGATACCCAGCCCTAAACATAACAGACTGCTGGAGACTTCTCTCTCCAATTATTCTTTTTAAACAAAAATCCACAGTGAAAGGTGAGTGTTAGTGAGCAAGAATTGCCACTTCTGCATTCATTTGGTCTGCATTGCAATTTATAATATTC
The DNA here is from genome assembly GCA_032275025.1 of Enteromius treurensis. Lineage (NCBI taxonomy): Eukaryota > Metazoa > Chordata > Actinopteri > Cypriniformes > Cyprinidae > Enteromius > Enteromius treurensis. The sequence goes on along the minus strand of JAUCMU010000002.1, from coordinate 5,062,886 downwards.
AAATTTACAACGGCTCTTTCCAAGCCCTCATAAATGAGTTCATGCACTCATTCCTTTCAGACACACAACACGCAGTGAAAATGTTTTCTCAACTCCTCCTTAGTCTTTAAATAAATCACTGCTGAGTGGAATATAAAAAAGCATTAGCCAGATTAGGTCATTGTTGAATGCTGTTTAGCGTGTATATGAAACAGTTCTCGAACAAAATGCTGCCTGTTTTTGATTTGTAAGGGGTAAGTGATTTTCCACTGCTCCTTGTTGGGACAGGTTTGGTAAGGTTGTCATCCTAAACCCTGAGGGCCTTTCTCTCATTTTTGCTGCTGGTGTTGCAAAAGCGAGTCGCAGATTGTTTTGAACCCAAATACTTGTGACTTCCTGGTGCAACAGCACACAAAACCAGTTTGTGGTTACATGGGAGTGTTTTTCAATTGCAGCATGCTGCTGTGCCCATCTGCTGTCTTAGCAGCATTTGGGTGAGCTTCAAATATGAACGCTTCGTTTCAGCCTGGCGCTGCTATTTACGCTGCATTTTACATTTAAAGGAATAGTTCACCCCAAAATGAACTGTTTCACTCTTTAGTTTTGCTGTTTACCTTTTCTCATTGAACATAAAAACCGCCATCTAGTAGAAGGCCTATGCTGCTGCTTTTAAACCATGCAATTGGGTATTAACTCCAAAAATGCCTTAAAAGCACCTCAAGACACAGCATGCCATGTTTGAGATCACTTGCGATGAACAGCATTTGTCACACTTGTTTGCGTTGGCTATTGCTTTCAATGAATTCAATTTCTTCCTTTTCACATCAACTGTGTGCTGATTACAGAAGCTTTTGTGGTTCTGTAGCTGCCATTCTTTTCAGAAGAAGCAGGTTATTGTCAGCAGGTCCTTTAGAGTGTTTGTGTACTGCTTCCACTGTCGAATGTGCTGCCCATAATAGAATCCACGTGTTCTTCCAGTGCCAAACTCCCACATCGCTCTGTAGCTTTTAATAGAAGCACACTTGTCTTCTGTGTGTGAAGCAGAGATTGTTTTCACTGTGCATGGGCCTTCATTTTAGTTCAGCTGCTTTTGTGGTTTTCAGTGATAGGGACAACATATGAGTTGCAAAAGATCCTTTAATGTATAAAGCAGTTGTTTGTGCTGACATTTACAAAAATACAGTGCATGGTGAACCACGGGACTTAACCCAGTTTGCTCGGTTCACTGATAAGGACAGAATAGTTATAATTTGGGAGCTTCCCCAGTACTTTCTGTCCATGTCTCTTGTATGGCTTTAATTTCTTGCACTTTCAGTGCACTTTTACCTGACTGTTTGAGTTGCTTGACTAAATTTGAAAGCTATTTAAAGCAACAACCATTGCTTCGTGATGAATATTTTACATAATGAATAATTCAGTTGTGCGTAGGGGAATATTTTTGTTGGGCAGAGTGGTTTCTCTACAGGGACAGCCCAGAACTGCTCCTGTTCATGTGCATTCTCTTTTCCCAGCGAGCAGGGTTTAGCTCTGTCATGAAATCTTCTAAAAGTTGCACATTAATAGAACTTCACCAAGGTCATAGGGTTATCACGTTTCAGTAGATAATCTAGAAATAATGTTTTTTATTTTATTTATTTATTTATTTTTTTACAAGCAGACTGGGCTCTGATTCTGGGAAAAATTTCTGATTTTAATTTTTTTATTTTTGAAGCAACAAAGAATGAAAGTATACATAAACAAGATGTGTATTTGGTAGTTAACAGGACAAACTGGCTTTTGGCAATTGAAAACAATAACCGTAACCATCTGAAATTAACGGCAGCAACTGCTCAGTAGGTACATTCAGCACAAACATAGATGTTACTGACATCAGCTTTTAGCTTTTGTTGTTTGTAAATTGGCTTGAAACTACATAAAACTGGTCTTTACAGTTAATATTTAAAGGCAAGAACTGCATAGTTACAATCAAGTAATCAACGCACATTCAATCCAAACAAAGATGCTATTTGATCCACATTCAGAATTTGTTTTAGTTTTTAAGTTTGCTTTAAAGAAAAGAGGTCTTTAATTAACTTGAATTTAATTCAATTCAAATTAATATTAAACTCTTGTATTTTTAGGGTGTTTTCACACCTATAGATAGATTTGCTCTGTTCCAAAACATGGAAGAAAAGTCAGTCTTGGATGGTATTTCTTGATTTATTAAAACTTCATATAAAAAGGATTTGAGCAATTTTAAATCGTGAAAGCTGAGCGTCCCGTGTTCGTAGACCGTGCGCGCAATCCACTGACATCCCGGATGCCTTTTCTTCCTGCGGGACAATCCGCGTGGGAGGAGACTGCAGGGGAGAGATCCACAATTTAATTTTGTGGTGTTTGTGTCACCAAAGGCTATCGTTCACATGCAGCACGGTTTCCGTGCGGAAGCTCTTTATTTTCAATAGAGCCACGCAGTTTTAAAATCCAAAGCACAAATGATTCTGTAACTGACAGCGCCTTATGGTTGCCTAGTAACAGCGCCCAAGCGCTTTTAAATTTTTGGAAGAAGTGACGTGCCTTGCATTTTCCAAGCGTTCTTAGACGCTTCATGTGAACGTACCCTTAAGAGAGTAAGTTGCATTTAATGCTAAAGTATCGTTAACGCTAATACAAACATTAATATTTGTGGCCAAGACACAAACTGCGGAAGAAGAGAAGTGGGCGAGGTTGAAACATGTAATAGTGAATAGTTTAATTCTTGTCATTATACATTACCATCACTCTGTTCTCCTATTTGATAATGTTCAGTGCTTTGCTACAATCTGTATTGTTAACAGCAATATATAAATAAGTGACTTGACTTAACTTAATTTCTAAGATATTTTGTTATTAGAACAATTAGGAGCCAGTAATGTAGTTGCCAGATGTCTGTTTAACACATTGGAATTTAAAATAAGTTTATATTTGATATTTCATGATGTTCATGATCCACATAATTCATAATTTAGGATTTATAATGTACATAATTAATTTAATTTAGTGTTGCATATGTAATGATTAAAATAGGTACTGCCACTTTAAGCATGTGCAATTGCGGTGTAATGCCCCGGACAGTTTTGGTCTTTGTTTTCATTCCCCATGTGCTCTGTCTTTGTGTGACCTAGGCTGCGTCCGAAATCGCATACTGCTTAAGTAGGTACTACATTTAAAATGGAACATACTACCCGACTTTTAAGGTGGTCTCCATGTCTAGCTCTTTGAGCTGTAATTGCTTGCAGCTTTAATTCTCCATTAAAGAATGCTGTCTGAAATACCATATTTTTTTATTTGCTGGAAAGAATGCCTTGCACAACACCAGGGCGCAGAAAACCTCATTCCTTGTGTCCTCTCTAGAAATGAAAGCAATGAGGGCTTGTTCTAATTAGTGACAGCACTATTTGTCTGATGCTATCATTTCAAACTGCTGGCTTTATTGTCAGTGCTTTTGTCTGAGGTCCTTATAAAAACTGAAGATATCCTCTTTTACTTTCAGATGTGTCTTGCTTAAATCTCCTGAAAGACGTCGCATATCAAAAGTTAAAAAGGTCTTTAAACAGTACTTTCTACATAGTATGAATGTGGGTAGTATGAATGGATCTCGGCCGTACTATATCCGCCATATTGATGTTGTCACGTGTCATGCATCGTCACAACAGTGCAACAATGTAGACTTTCAATAAGTCATCCGTTTATTTAGATTGTTAAACAAGTGTAATTTAATCACATTAAACAATGTTTTCTTCCTGAGGTGCTTACACCTAAAATGAGCCGCGTCTCCACTTTCCGCCATTTTTTTTATATGACGCCTCTTCTCCCGGAGCCTCATGGGATAGGAAAGTGTTCATGATATGCCTACTATAGAATTCGGCCGGAAGCAGTAGGTCATCCGGGTATTTCTCGCCTACTGAATTTCGGATACTATGAATTCAGACATACTACTCGCCTCGCATACTGTTTTTCACGTACTGTATTGTACTATGTAGGGAAGTAAGCAAATTTGGACGCAGCGATTCCCTTTTTAAAACTGGCTGGGAGCTGAAACTAAAAATCACTTTTTGAAAAAATCTAATTCACTGATTCAGTCTCAAGAGTGGAACTCAGGTACTTGCGATCACAAGATTTCTTTATATTGCAGTACAATCGTGCCATATCTTTGAATAGTTAATTTTTTTTGCTTGGTCTTTTCATATACAAGATCAAATGAACAATAGAGTTTCAGACAGAATGCCTGAGGCCTGTTCACTAATCTTCAGATATATTATACTCAAAAATAGCTGCATTGCAAACTTCAATCTGACTGTCACGCAATTTCCATCAAGTTTTATCAGTTCTTTAGACAACAAAGTTACAAGTTACCAAGCCGCAATGAGACTTTTGGGTAAGAACTCATTAATAGGTTTGAAGTGTTATGGTTTATTTTGTTGAATGATTCATACCTGAAATATCAAAACCAAGGCCATTTAATTTTCCGGAAATAAAAGGGTAAGATGCATACTTTGACGAGAGGTTAAAAAAAGTAATGTGGTGAATAGTTAAAAGATATTCAAGAGCTGTGTCAAAAAGATGCTGTTTAGAAAACTCAATATGAGTTTTGTACATCTGAAACGGCATATCATTGTTACTTTAAACTTTAGGATGGAACTTACTTATTATTAAATTTGACTTTATAAATTCTGATAATAAAGAAGTGGTTTATAACTGTGCTTGGTGATTACATGTGCATTGTAGGACATTCTCAGACCTCAGTCATAAAATGCAAAGGCCTCAGACTAAAAGGCTTCAGTCACTGGACAAACTGGCATTGTAACTCAGACTGAAAGTTTTCAAGTCTCAGGAAAAGTCATGTTAGGTGTCAGGTCTCACACAAATTAGGCATTGGGCGAAACACACATCCGATTGAGAACGAGTGTAGGGTTGTTTGAATTTTTTTAGAATTGAGTCCGATTCCTGGCTCTGGAATGGAGAAGATTAGATTCCAAGTCGATTCCTCACTGTTGTTTTTGACTCTTTTTCGATCAAAATAACTGGAACATAAGGAGCTTGTAGTTGATGTAGTTGAGTCAGATGTGCTCTCGAATTGAAACTAAAATATAGAAATGAAAATAATCTTTTATCTCACACCTCTCGTAAATACGACTTTTACTGTAAGGGAGGTGAGTGCTTCTCGAACAGAAGTCTACATCCTCCAATTCAGATGATCTCAACTTGTATTGACCTCAAATTTCCGAATCGACCAGCCTTGCACTGTGCTTGTTCTGACGTCACATGGTTGAGTAACGCAACTCTGTTTCACCCGATGCCTTTTTGTCTGATACCTTTTAATCTGAGTCGCTTTAGGTTGATGCCTTTTTGTCTGACCCATTTAAATATGAGTCCATTCAGGCTGATGCCTTTTATTCTAAGTCCATTTCACACTAAGCTTAATTGTACAAGACCTGACACCTTGACGTTGTTTTTCCTGAGACTTGAAGACTTTCAGTCTGAGTCATGATGCCATTTTATCCAGTGACTTAAGCCCTATAGTCTAAGGTATGACACTGTCATTTCTATTGTGGTTTGGGTTCGTCGTACAGACTAGCTTGTGCATAATAGCGTGACTAAGCATTGCTAAGTGCATGTCGACAAAGAGTAAAGAATACAGTTGAAATACACGTAATTAGAGACAAATATACTTCCACTTCATAGAAACAATAATAATCATGTGATTAAGTAGTATATATGAGTATGCGCTGTCTGTCAATCGAATAACATACTCCGTATGTCCTCAAGAGGGCAGTGACAGTCCACAGTCATTGAATAGTTCAACACTCAGCAAGAAACCTATACTACACTATTACCTAAGAGTGACTGAATATAGAGTCCTTTTAACTGTTACTGAGACCTGAGGATGCCCTAAAACACATTTATTTGAATAAGTAAGAAATAGGCGTTATAAATAAAAGGTCAAAAGCAATCTAAAAAACGCAATCTTAAACGTAACTGACTAGAATTTCTGTCATGTTATTCAGAATCAATTACAAACTACATTTTGTAAGTAAGCTAGTTTTACACCAAAAAAGTTACAATAAACAGTGGTACAGCATGCACTACTGTAAAACATCCACCAGCAGATGCTGGACGATACCAAGCTAATTTAATCCTTGACCTCTTGGCCTGTTCAAAATTGTCGGAAGATTGTTTTTTACATACTGTTCTATTATCACAGTATCATTAATTTCAGACTACCCCTTTCTGTCTAATTTGAGCAAAAACCTACTATGTTGGCTAAGACCTTACACTAACAGCTTAAATTCTGGCTCTGGGAGACTAAAAGCGGTAAGAGGGATGTAGTGGGAAGGAAGTAAGGTTTAACTTGATTTCCATCGCCAAGGATTGTCCGAAAAGGGTGAGTCCCTCAAAACTCCTGCCAGGAACTCAGTTTTTTACAGGCAGCAAACCATTTTTGAAATCTGAGTTCCCGTTACAGGTTTACGCAAATACTTGCGCTGTTACGACAGGATCAGATAAGTTATCAGCGTTGTGTGTTTTACCCCCTGATGATACAGCTGAACGTCCCTGCAGGCAAAGTCACCAGCAAACTGAATGTGAAAACGCATACTCATTACCAGAAGGGTGGAAACAAATGACAGAGACTTACACACGACAGCACATTAATTTGTGATTATTAACAATGGTGGCCATTGTGTGGCAGCATGCTAATTTTGTAGCGTTTCTAATGAGCTGTGACAAAAACTGCAAAATAACACAAAAAAAGAACACAAGGAGGAAAGATGAGGGTAATCAGGAAGTGATTATAGTTTGTCACTTAATCACATGTCTCGGAGGGATGTCTCCATGTCTTAATTAAAGTGCCAGTGCAGCATCATTCACCTCAGGAGAGAGACGGCTGAAAGAATGTGTGTTATCTGCGTGTATGGAACTAAAGCTATCAAAAGCTCCCGAACAGGAAAACACAAAGACACCTGAATGTGTCACTGGATTTTGATTACAGATCAGGATATCACAAGTTTTTTAAACAGTGTCTAAGTTATAATAATTAACGCAGGGTGTTTTTCACATCATGTACTGATTGGCAAGGCACTGCAATCTCTGTAATTATTATTAAAGTAGGAGTGTCTGTTGTCTGAAGGTCAATCCCAGCAAACAGCCCTGCTGAAAAACAACAGCATATGCTGGTGAGGTAGATTTTAAAGCTGGGATGCTGGTTAAGTTGGTTTGTGCTGGTCCTTTGCTGGTTTATGTTGGTCCTTTGCTGGTTTAAGCTGGTCTTTTGCTGGGCCTTTGCTGGTTTATGCTGGTCATGTGCAGGCAAAGAACCAGCAAAATCAGAACAAACCAGAAGAAGACCAGCAGAAACCAACTTAAACCAACATTCCAGCTTCAAACCCTACCTATAACCAGCATATGCTGTTTTTTTCAGCAGGGAGGGAACATTTTCAGAAAAAGTTCCAACCAAGGAGGCAAAAGCTGGATTCAGATGGTTCAGAGTACATAAACTTGAAATGTTATGACAACATTGTTAACTGGAGCATATGGTTTTCTCAAAGCTGACCTACATTAGAAAATAATAATACTTAAAAAAAGCACAATAACTAATAATGATCAACTTTATTATTATTATTATTTTATGATGTTATCTGAGGTTCACTTATAATGTTAGCCAGATTTTGTACATAAGAAAAAAAAACGGAAAAAACCCCCAAAAAACTTCTTAACTCTATTTTGTTTTGCAGAATAGTTTTTATAGGTGGGGAGCACTGAAGAAATAAATGCCCACTACTATGATTGGCAGTTCCACATATAAAAATAATACAGACACTGATGTGATGCACTATGGAAACAATGTGCTGGTTAAAAACACAACAATACTCGTGATGTATCCGATGGAAATACGTCTTAAGCTTACATTTAATGCAATTCAAAAACATTGTTTTTTACAATACACAGTTTTTTGCCTCTGAGGTATGGTTTTATTGATGGAGTTATCCCAAGTCTCTATGTGTGCAAACCAGTGGGCGGGGCTAAAGAAACAGCGATGTATAAGCAGTCATTGATCTTCTGCAGAGGTGGGTTTCATTGCACAGACTTCATAATAGGACAAATTCCAAAATTACCTATTTAACAGTTTGTTTTTAAAAAAAGCTGTTTTTGAATTAACAACTAGTTTTGAGTTCGGAAACTTGCAGGATGCTTTTATTGTAGGCTACATTAACCATATCAAAAGATCAAGGCAAATTTGATTTCTCCTTTAAGTTATTGCTATGTTTGCAGAGATGGTGGAGAGAATCAGAAGCAAAACAAAAATTCAGGGCGCCAAATAAGCTAAGAAGAAAATCTAATAAAAAATAATTAGGCCTAGTAATGAAATAAAATAAAAGTATTATATTATATTACAAATATATGAAAAAAATAAGGTAAAAAAAGAGAGAAGAAGTAGAAACAGAGCTAAGGCAATTTTTAGTAAGGTCGAAAACAAAGTGCAACTTCCTCCTCCTCGGGGAAAACTAGCCAGAATAGAGCTTAAGACAAATACTTGAGTGACTACACCGAAATAAAAGCAGTGGTGCAGTTATTTTTTTCTAGAACACTACACCACTCCAGTCTTTTATGCTTGTCTCTGAATCATTTATCATAATATCCGGCCTCTTCTCAAACAAAATGTTCGACTCCCCGCTTTCCGCCAACACATCTGAACAAATCATATTTACTATCTCTAAATCAAACCGACACTTTTAGTGGGAAGCATCTGATGTATTAAAGAATACTCATGCGCTTGCTCACGGCACTGCCTGTGATTAATCCTGCGTCCCATCGGCACAACCTGGAACTCCCCTAATGTGCTTCTGCTGTCGAAACGTTTTGCCGAGCGAGTCTGTCAGCTTTATGAAGTCGGACTTATTTAATGGAGCTCGCCTGCTGCTGTGCGTCTGTGAGGGGGAAGTGAGGAGTGAGGGATGCAAGACGTGGTCGCTAGCCCTTTATCTGCATCACAAATGACAGGGAAACCCCTTGCTCGTGTGTTCATCACTAATCCAAGTTGTCAGCTTGAGTCCCGCCGCAGGACAAAGAGCAAAACATCTGCAGAGAACATCTGGACAAGAGCAGTATTTAACGGACGCGGATGAGAGGTTGTGTTTGTCATGTGTTTCCGCAAATGGCTAGCACGCTATTGCTGGGTGACAAATAACTGGCAGCCAGTATTTGCTGTAAACTGTTGGGCTCAAAACAGTAACAACTAAAAACCAGTTTGAGCTTGTGCTCAGTGCAGGACTTGGCAAACAATTTCATTAGAGTCAGTGAGTAGTGAAGATGGTATTTTAAATCTAACGGCTTGTTGAGGAACGTTATCACATTTCCAATCGTACAATTTGTCCATAGTGGATATTGGTAGACTAGGTTTCACAGCCAATTAAAAAAAAAAAAAAAAGCCTATGAAGGCCCTTAGTGGGTTTGTAAGCAGATTATATGACACTTTGTGTTTTGCACTAATGACATGCAGTGTTGCCATATTACTTTAAAATAGTAATCGAGTTACTGACTACTGATTACTCCTTTCAAAAGTAACTTAGTTACTTTACTGATTACTTTATTTTAAAAGTAACTAA
>JAUCMU010000002.1:5005244-5017577 GCA_032275025.1 Enteromius treurensis | reverse complement strand
AGTCTGCTGGTCCTGGCCTGGAGACTCCGCAGTCTCCTCCCTGATGGCAGCAGCTTGAAGAAGCTTTGCATTGGGTGAGTGGGATCAGCCGCTATGCAAAGGGCTTTTTTGGTGAGACGGGTGCTGTAAATGTCCTGGAGGGCGGGGAGAGAGACAACAATGATCCTCTCTGCTGCTCTCACTATGCGTTGGAGGGTTTTAAGGCAGGACGCATTGCAGACTCCAAACCACACAGTAATGCAGCTTGCTCTCGATGGTGCCTCTGTAGAAAGTGTACATAATGGGGGCAGGTGCTCTTGCTCTTCTTAGTTTGCGAAGGAAGAAGAGATGCTGCTGTGATTTCTTGGCTAGTGCAGTGGTGTTGTTCGTCCAGGAGAGATCCTCGGTGATGTGCACACCCAGGAACTTGGTGCCTACTCTCTCCACAGACGCACCATCAATGGCCAGAGGAGCATGCTGAATGTGCGCCTCCTGAAGTCCTCAACAATCTCCTTCGTCTTCTCCACATTCAGAGAGAGATTGTTGTCAACACACCACTCGGCCAGGCGGCTCACCTCGCTTCTGTAGTCGGATTCATCCCTGTTGTTAATGAGACCCACCACAGTCGTGTCGTCCGCAAACTTGATGATCAGGTTGGAGCTGTCTGATAGTGTGCAGTCGTGGGTCAGCAGAGTGAAGAGAAGGAGGCTCAGCACACATCCCTGAGGGGCCCCCGTGTTTAAAATGTTGGTGCTAAATGTATTACTGCCGACCCGTACTGCTTGTGGTCTTCCAGTGAGGAAATCCAACAGCCAGTTACACAGTGAGGTGTTGAGCCCCAGCTGGACCAGTTTTTGAGTGAGCTGTTGTGGGATTATAGTGTTGTATTAACATGCTTGGATACAGCACTCTTTGAACAGCCATCGTTGAATTTGGAGTTGAAGTACTCAAATAAATGAACTTTTCCATGACATTCCAATTTGTTGTAAATTGTCCCTTATTTAACAAATGACACCTTATTGAAAAGTTAGTTTTATTTTTATAAAATAAAACTACATTACTATTTAATAATAATTTTTAGGTGTCTAGGCTATTTGTTTTTGTTTATCCAGTTTCTTTCCCCAGCAAATTTCAAGATGTCAATTGCAGGCTGTTGCTTGTTTATACTTACATAAGAGGTGCAACGACCTTGCTGAGTGTATTTGCCTTGAACTGAATAATTCTGATTTCAGAGCATGGCTGAATTTAAATCTAAAATTTCAAACCATCTGCGGGTAACAGAAATCCAACTGTCAGGTAAAATGGCACAAAACTTCCCTGCTGACACACTGGCGGCGTCCTCAGATACCTCATTCCCCCTGGTAATGGAATGGTAGCATAGATAAATGAATATATAAGCATATGGATGAAAGTCTGAGAAGTTAAAGATCATCAATCCCAGGAGGCGAGCTGCATTATTCATGAAAGTACAAAGACAAATACCTACTGCTTTAGGCAGTAAACAAAACAATAAACAAATAAATAAACACAATGTGGATGAGTAAAATCATCCTCATGGCGGTGGTTGGCATCATCTGTTTGTTCTGATAAAGTAGTGTTTAGACACAAGACGCTGATGGAAAAGGGCTTTTTTATGAAAGAATGAAGCTCTGTGAATTTCTCCAGACCTCAACCTTTTAATAACTTTTCTCTGTTTTGTCGATGTACATAGAGTTTCTATTTGATAAACCAAAGCTTAAGATGCTCAAAGCATCTGAAATATCTTTCTGACATCCATTGACGTGCCTATGGAGAAAATACGACATCCCATAGGGCTCTGCGGTGCAGCAAGGGTCCCTCACATATAATTTCTCCACAGGGCCCAAACATCATCTTGGCCGATTTAAAGATCAGAAGCACCCACCGGGTTCCCTATAGCATACAACAAAGCTAGTGGGCATATATCCTACAGGTTGACATTCCCCACCAGCTCCCAGCAGGATCCACCAAGAACAACATGTGTTGCACTGTAGGGTTTAAATACAGCATCTCCCAAAAGCAAAAAAATGAAATGATGACAACAACACCTACGACAGGTAATGATTCCCGCTGGCGTCAGGCACTCTCCGTAAACCAGTTCACCTGAAAATAATAAAACCCCTCAGGCCATACAAAATGTAGATGATTTTGTTTCTTCATTAGATTTGGAGAAATTTGGCTTTGCTTCACTTTCTCAGTGGATACTTTGCGGTGAATGGGCGCCGTCAGAATGAGAGTCCAAAAAGCTGCTAAAAACATCACAGTAATCCACAAGTAATCCACACTCCAGTCCATCAATTAACATCTTGTAAAGAGAAATGCTTCATGATTCTAATAAATACATCCATTATTATAGCATTTGAACATGTTGCTTACAGCTAAAGCAAGAGTCCATAATGCATAATAATGCCTTCTCCAGTGAAAAAGTCCACTCCCCGTTCTCCTCTCACATCAATGCTGCGTTGCCCGGAGAGCCGTTGGGGGTTTGGTGCCTTGCTCAAGGGTCTCACCTCAGTCGTGATATTAAGGGTAAAGAGAGTGCGGGATATTCACTCCCACCTCCTACAATTAGTTCATTTAATAGCAAACATGAACAATGAACAAAACATTTATTACAGTACTTATTCATCTGTGTCAACGTTAATAAAAATACAATCATTCATCGTTAGTTCATGTTAGCTCACAGTGTATTAACTAATGTTAACAAACACAACTTGTGATTATAGTAAGCATTAGTAAATGCTGAATTTAGCATAAACTAAGATTAATGAATGCGGTATAAGTGTTGTCTATAATTAGTTCTTGTTAACTAATAATGTTAAAGGAATAGTTCACCCAAAATTGAAAATTGTGTCATCATTTACTCAACCTCGAGTAGTTCCAAACCTGTATGAATTTCTTTTTTCTGCCGAACAGAAAAGTTTGTAACCAGGCTGTTTTGGGTCACCATTGACTGACATTGTATTTTTTTTCCTGATTTGGATGTCAATGGTGACTCAAAACAGCCTGATAAATGTAATCTTTAACAATTACATATTAAAAAGTAACCTTTTAAAAGTTTACTGCAGATGATTAATTGGGGAGCATTCCCAAATTTTCTGTTTCAATGAAGAAACAAACTTAACTGGATCTTGGATTATGGAGGGCCAAATTATTCAAAATTATAAATATATAAATGTTCAAATAGTTAAACACATAATTAAATAATAAAATATATAAAAGTAAAGGAAGAAATAAATGCAGAAATGCATAAATAAAAAAATAAATACATTAATTACTTTAATTATTTATATATGTATGTCACATCTCACCAGTCACCTGTTCCTGGATCAGCGCACTCAGAAAGCACCTGAGTACTAACACCTGCACGCAATCAGCCACTTCCCTATAAGAGATCGTTCAGCCATTCCTTCAATGGCTGAGCTCAAGGTTGTATCGCTCTACTCACCTGTCTGCTCTCTGGTCTGGAATCGCTGGCTCTTTCTCTTAACCATCCGGAGGATTACTAAAGATCCTATATCTACCTCTCACTTACCTGCTGGAACTATTCTGCCTCTGAACTTTGCTCATACTAATTACTTACCTGTTGGAAGGATTCTGCTCCTGATCCTTGATCCTGCAAAATATATACTTACCTGAAAAGACTTACCTGAAAATACTTACCAGCAGAGAACCTGTTTGATTTATGTGATTGTCTGACTCGCTTTCTCCATTTAAAATCTGCTGAGGATGATTTATGTTCTGATTAATAAAACTCTCTTATTTTGATTGAATCCAGTTTGTTCTGTCTTCACTGAGCGTGACAATGTATTGATGAATTTAGTTATCTGTGTATTAATTAGTTTATTCATGTAGTTATTTATTTAATAATTATTTGTCATTAATTTATTTCATTATTCATATATTTATAATAAATGAATGAATGAATGAATGAATGACTGATTGTGTCTGTTCTGTCTGTATTGCCTGTCTGTATGTTGTTATTTATCATGTCTTGTGCTTCAGTGTGTTTGTTTATATTGAGCCATGTGCTCCAGGTCTTGTGTTTACCTTTTGTATCCTCATGTTGTCCCTTGTTTGTGACTCCACCCCGCTCATTAGTGTTCATCCTCTGCCAGCCGTGTTTGTCCAGGTGTGTTTGATTAGTCCATGTATAAAAATCACGTCCAATGTCTTGTATCTCTGTGAGTCGATAACGTTGCTTTCCAGTTTGTAGTCTCTTTGCGTTGCTCTTTGCATTTTCCTTTGTGTTCTGGTTTCTTTGAATAAACCAGAAGCTCACCCTTGAAGCTCAGTCCTGCCTCCGAGTCCTGTCTGCCCATACTGGAAGCGAGAGTGCGAGTGACTTCAGCCGCTGTTTGTGACAGATTGATTAATTGAATGAATAAATATAAATAAATATGTACATAAATGAATGAATAAACAAATCCATAATTAAATGTTGCGTGGATTACCCTGCCTGTCTGTCTCCTCATCTTGGATCATTAAAAGGATTGTTATTTCTTGCACTCCTGAAGCCGAGAACCTTCGGGACCGATGAGCTATTGCAAATGAGGGTGACAGAGCTGAAGTTCGCCCGAAGCCAGAGCAGCTGACGTCAGACCAGGTGCGAGAGCCGGAAAGTGAGCAACCCACAGTTGAGAGTGAGCAAACAGATCTGTGGCATTCAGCGAAGGACCATGTTAACTAGGAATCTCCAATTCCAACTCCTCGCATGCGTCCTCCAGTTCCTGCTCCTCGGGTGCGCCCTCCTGTGCCTGCGCCCTGTATCGAATTACAAAAAAACAACTCTCCCAGCCAGTCCTGCCCACTCTACCGCTGTCTCACCCTCAGCTCACCATCTGTGTGCTGAACTCGCCACGGGTCTGCCAGTCTCCATCAGCGTCGTGGCTGCAGGATCCCTCAGCTCCACCATGGCACCTAGCTCCCTCCTCGCCACCGTGACCCATTAGTCCGCAAGGCTCCATTGTCCCTCCGACAAGTTGACAAGTTTCAGTTGATTATCATTGTGTTCAGGTGTCCCTTCCTTGTTTGTGTTAATTGCCTCCCGTTTATAAGTTCTCTTCAGTTTAGTTTGTCCGGTTATTAATGTTGTTTGATGTTGTGTGGATTACCCTGCGTGTCTGTCTGCTCGTCTTGGATCATTAAAAGAATTGTTATTTGTTGCACTCCGTGACATACAGTATATGTTATATGAATCTTTAAACATTTTATATAAAATGTATCCATTTTAAAAATCATGTTTGGATGAGATTCAAGATTTGTCCTCAATCATTTGATGTGATTTACAATATGAAAAAAGAAACAAACAAACAAACAAAAAAAAAAAACAGAAAAAAACCCCCAACAACAACAGAGGATGGAAAACGTTTATGAAGAAGGTTAGGTTTTGCAAACTATTAAAATGAGCATGTCTGCAGATGGTCCAGAAGGTATGTGTTAATTTCTCCTCTGCCCCACCCCGACTCAAAAAATCCAATCAAAGGCTATTGTGAGTCAGCCGAACTCATCTCACCTTGCTGTTTTGTCATAGAGCCCAAGGGATGAAGTGATTCCAATTTAGATTAGTTTTGACCCCTGAGTCGCACATTATCCAGCTTATCTCCATATAATCATATTTTATGCATTGTTAGGAGAACACAGATGTTCACGTTTTATCAGCTTTGGTCAAAGTTACGGACGATCAGTTCCGACCGATACAGTGTTTAAAAAACTGTAAAAAATTATGTTTGTTGTCTAGTTTTTATTAGGGTCTTAGGTAACAGCTGTGGATGGGACATCCAAAATTATGCTCTGTAGTGAATGAGTGCTGCACAGGAATAGTTATACTGTATCCTCACCAATACCAGATATTATAAAATTAGCAATAATGATTTAAAAATTTTATGACAATAACAACATGTGTTAACTATTAAACTATTAACTATTATGCAAACAAGCAAACAAATAAATGACAATAAAATAAATTAATAATACAACAATAATATAATATAATATAATATAATATAATATAACAACATGTTAATTAATATTACAATCATATATTAATATACAATATTATTATTATTAATTGCTCAAGCTGACCAATCAATCAACCACAATTAAATATATATAAAAACGTATAAAATATCAACATATTGATTAACATACAAATTATATAACAGTTGTTTATAATATTTATACTTGCAATTTAATTGGTGTGAAAGAAACAATAAAAAATGAAAAAAAAAACAAAACAAACATTATCTTTATTATCTTATTATCTAGCCAATTTTATTGACAGGCAAAAATGCAAGTCACTTACAAAGACAATACCACACCGTTTCTGCACAATTGACAGGTTTGAGGTGTTATTCATGTGTTTAGCACAAATGTTCCCGGACGAGTTATATTTTGTGCTGTAGAAAAAGTGATGCTTGCCTTAGTAACCACCAAATGCTTTTCTTGAGACTGTAACACCAATGAACAAAACACACCATTAACACGCTGTTGAAGCTCTTAAAGGAAGAGTCTCTTCCGCGGGTAGCAGGTGTCCTTGTGCGATAGCGCTTTAGGGACACAAACACATATAAACTAGGATTTTAGGAAATATCCTGGCTTGTTAGATTGAATTGTCAGGTCAGTATTTCATTCTCGCTTTTTCAAAACAAATCTGACATATTTGTGTCGTTCCATGCTCTCAGACGTGAGGAGCCGTGACAGTCGGCACAGTACATTCAAAAATATTTTTCTCAGAAATGGAAGTCACCTTCACAAGCCATAGACTGTAATGGGCTTGTTAAAGAATCTCCAACTGCTATCCTCTCTGTCCCGCTGGAATAAAGAAAACAGCACAAGAAATTGTACACCGGCTGACACTGGACTATATATATAAATACTCATTATTACAGAAATAAAATGTAACATGCATTTTTAATTAAGCACATTTTATTCATAGGAATGTGAGGTGCTAGAAATTAATTTACTTTTTGTCACTTTTTTCCCTGTTGAAATAGAAGCAAACAAAACAATGAAAAAAAGAGAATTGTTTGCCATGCCATATGTTGTCACATTATGTCTTTCTTGACAAAATTCTTATATTTCTTCAATATTTCATCATGTCACATTCAGTATAAGTCCATTTCACTCTGACTGAAATAACATATAATTTTAGTACTTTTAGTTGACAACATGATGAAAAAATATGTCAAACTACATGAAACCATAAAACTTTTATCAACAAACATTTTCATCAGTAATTTGGCTTACAAAAATAACAGTGTTAGACTATGCATGTATATATTTATATATATATATATATATACACACACACAAGTTGGTTTTTGTGATTTATGGGGACTCTCCATAGGCGTAATGGTTTTTATGCTGTACAAACGGTATGCGCTATTGCCTTACACTGACCCTACACCTAAACCTACGCCTTACAGTAAAATGTGTGCATTTTTAGATAAAAAACAAACAAACAAAAAAACACCATTTAGTATGTTTTTAAGCCTTTTGAATTATGGGGAAAATGTCCACTGAAAATGTCCTCATAAATCAGCTCCATATTGTAATACCTACCTACCATCATACAAATTTGTGTCCTCATAAACCACATAAACATGCGCGCACACACACACACACACACACACAAATACACAACATATTAATATAAAAATTTGGTAACACTTTACAACAAGGTTAATTAATTACTTAACATTAGTTAACATTAGTAAACATGAACTGAGAATGAACACTAACCCAACCGGCTGATTTAATTTTTCCTCTTCATCGAACTTTAAGGATAAATGTCAATTTTAATATGATGGTATGATTATTTACCTCTATTTTTCATAAGTTTTGGTAAGAGCACACATATTTCACTGTTTAATGTAATATTTGATCTGTCGCTGTGCAGGTTAGCAATAATATACTCTGTGACCTATATAGCCGCCTAGCAAGGGACATTTTTTGACAAAGTTGGTTATATCATTAAATAAACGTAAATATGTATTTGCACAATGTGTGTGTGAGCACGCGCAAAGCTTTATTTATATGTCCCTTAACGCCTCATCGAAATATGAGGTTTAGTTACTGTCCGTATGGCTTTGTAAATTTTGGCAAGACAACTTTGTATTAACATTTATCTTTTAATTACATATTTTTTCAAGTATATGGGTCAGTTATTTGGATGGTGATGCCCAACAGTTGTTGTTGGATGTCCAAGGAAGCCAGGTTTGTAGTTCAAACGCACTGCATCAGGCGTTGTTTCAGCGTTTTGGGGACACCACACCTCCGACAGCCTTGCGGCAACAGTTTCAGAAGCATACTCGACAACCAGGGGAGCCCTTGGGTGTGTTTATGGCTGACCTGTGACATCTAGCTCAACGCAGCTACCCTACATTCAGCGAACATGTGAGAGACGCATTGGTTCTAGTTGCGTTCATCCGAGGATTGACTCCAGATCGTTTACGACAGCAGGTACGAATAGCTCAGCCATCTAGCCTTGATGAAGCCCTAGACCAAACTCAAGTCATAGAGGGGATATTGGACAAATGATCTAGTGGAGTGGTAGGCCATCCCCGGGTTTTTGCTGCATACACTGGGGAACAGACTCAGTCATCTACTGTTAAGGCGAGCGCATCCCAGAGGGAACCTGTGGTTTGCTGGCACTGTGGAATAGCAGGGCATATACGTCGAGAGTGCACCGCCCGGGATGTTGGGGTATATACGCAGCCCTCGGGAAACGGACAGGGGCCAGAGTAGGGGGAGGTACTTTTGGCCCACCTGTCACTCTTGATCCTCCCTGTGAATCATGTCTCGAGAGGACTAGTCCCGTCGAGTGTTGTCGGACAGAGGTCCAAGTGGATGGCCAATCAGTGCGGGCCTTGTTGGACACCGGTTCGACAGTCACTATTATTCATCCCAGGCTCTTGATGAGAAGAGTACTTCAGACTTCCCGTTTTCCCCTGGTGACCGTCATGGGCGAACAGGCAACTATGATGGGTCATTGTGAGGTGGAAATAAAGGTGGGAGCATACAGTACAGTTTTGGGGGTCTGTGCTGCAGAGATTTCAGAATCCTGCCTTCTGGGGATTGACTTCCTGTGCCAGGCAGTTGCAGTTTTGGACTTGGTGGCAGCGACCTTAACCTTCGAAGGGAAAGGCTCTGTGCCTCTTTACTACGATTCAATTTGGCCGGGCCCTCAGTCACATTATGTGGGCCTTTCGAGTACAGGCCCCCATGTCCAACCGACTGCTGAGTCAACACCGACCACCCTGCCACCGACGTTACAGCGTGAGGAGACACCGCTATGGGTTTCTGCTGTAGGTCTTCCAACCGTTCCTCCCATCAGCAATGAAGAGGCCTATAGCCAGTGTGTTGTGAGCCCGGCCACCATGCAGACAGCGCAAGCTGTTTGTGAGAGAAGTAGTCAAGATCTAGAAGGACCTCAGAAACAGAAATTGTGGAGAATATTAGAACGCCATCATGCTGTTTTTGCTACCTCAGCCAATGATGTCGGCCAGACGCAACTGGTGCAGCATTGGATAAACACGGGCAATGCCCATCCCATCCGGCAGCGTCCGCGACGGTTGCCCCCCACAAGGCAGAAGGCTGCAGATTGCTGCCTTGAGGAGATGAAGGCTGCAGGAATTATAGAGCCATCGGAAAGCCCGTGGGCCTCTCCAATTGTATTGGTCCCTAAGAAGGACGGCAGTTGGCGATTCTGTGTCGACTACAGGCAGTGGAATGAGGTGACCGTTAAGGACTCCTACCCCCTTCCGCAAGTTGATGAGTCATTGGACAAAATTGCTGGTTCCAAGTGGTTCTCACTGCTAGACCTACGGAGTGGTTACTGGCAGGTTGCCTTAAGTGCAGATGCAAGGCCAAAGACTGCATTTACTACAGGGATGGGCCTCTGGCAATTTAGGACTATGCCCTTCGGTCTTTGCAATGCTCCAGCAACCTTTGAGCGATTGATGGAGCAGGTGCTCCAGGGAATCCCAAGAGAATCATGTCTGGTTTATTTGGATGACATCTTGGTGCACGGGAAAGACTTCGAGTCAGCGTTGAGTTCCCTTGACCTCGTCATGACACGGATAGCCCAAGCTGGCCTAAAGCTACATCCGGAGAAGTGCCAGCTGATGCAGAAAGCAGTAACCTTTCTTGGCCACTATGTAAGTGCAGCAGGAGTGGCCACTGATGATCACTGATGGCCAGCCCCCTGTAGCCTTAGGCAGTTGAGGGCTTTCCTGGGGCTAGCGTCATATTATTGAAAATTTGTTCCTGGGTTCGCAACAGTGGCTGCCCCTCTCCATCAGCTGACAAAGAAATCACAATGGTTCCACTGGGAACAAGAACAGCAGCAGGCTTTTGATCGCCTGAAGGAGGCTTTATATAATGCCCCAGTCCTGGCTGCACCAGATCCTAGATTATCGTTCATCCTTGACACAGATGCCAGTAATGTAGGCTTGGGTGCTGTTCTTTCCCAGGAAGGAAAAGAGGGGGAGAGAGTCATCGCCTATTACAGTCGGGCCTTCAACCGCGCAGAGCGCGATTACTGCGTAACCAGACGAGAACTTTTAGCAGTTGTGGAGGCAGTTAGCCATTTCAGGCATCACCTCTGTGGTCTCCCTTTTGTAATCAGAACAGATCACGTTTCACTACGTTGGCTGCTGTCTTTTCGAGAACCAGAAGGACAAGTTGCTCGGTGGATAGAACGCCTGCAGGAGTTTCAATTCACCATCCAGCATCGGAAGGGGGAAAATCACCAGAATGCGGATGGGTTGTCAAGACGCACCTGTAGGACCACTTGCCCACAGTGTGAGCGGCTAGCTGGATATATGGGGCAGGAACCGGCTGACAAGACCCTGGAAGTACAAATAGGGGCATTGTGTTGTGCAGTACTGCCTGACTCTAACGTAGCATGGGGTGTTGAACAGAATAAGGACCCTGAGCTTCAGGTAGTCATCAACTGGCTTGAAACAGGAAGGAGGCTGGGGTGGGAAGAGGTTGCAGCTTTTGGACCTGTGGTGAGGGGACTGTGGTCAATGCGAGATAATCTCGCATTGAATATGGGAGTGTTGCAGAGGGGATTCGTGGAACCTGCAAGTGGTGTAACCAAGTGGCAGACAGTAGTGCCCAAGGCCTGTCAGCAAATTGTTTTGGGGGCAATGCATGGACATTTTGGGGTGAACAAAACATTGAAAAGGTTGCGGCAAGAGTTCTATTGGAATACTTGCCGCAGGGATGTAGAGTCCTTCTGTCGCCGATGTGATGCCTGCACTGCCAAAAAGGGGCCAACAGGCCAGTCTCATGCCCCTCTACAACAACGCCTGGTCGGTTGCCCCATGGATCGTGTGGCTGTGGATGTGTTAGGACCGTTTCCCCAGACCCCTAGAGGAAATCGATTTGTGGTGGTTGCAATGGACTACTTCACAAAATCGCCAGAGGCCTATGCTGTTCCCAATCAGGAGGCCGGGACAGTGGCGGAGGTCCTGCTGGAAGGCATGTTTGCCCGCTTTGGAGTCCCAGCTGAAGTGCATAGCGATCAAGGAAGGAACTTCGAGTCCAAACTGTTCTCTGACTTCTGCCGGCAGTTGGGCATCCGGAAGACCAGGACAACTCCATTACATCCCCAGAGTGATGGGTTGGTGGAGCGGTATAATCGGACGCTGGCCACCCAACTGGCCCTGTGTGTGAGTCAGGATCAAAAGGACTGGGATCTGCAACTGCCATTTGTCCTGCTTGCAACTAGGAGTGCAGTGCAGGAGACAACCGGGTGTACACCAGCACTCCTCATGCTGGGTAGGGAACTGAGAACCCCATCTTCCTTGTTAATGGGCCGCCCACTTGATGCACCAGATGCACCACCCTGATTGGAGTACGCCCATCAGTTACAAGACCGGCTACAGTCAGCCCATGAATTTGCCCGTCGTCAAGCGCTGCAGGCAGGCATCCGCCAGAAGAGGGCATATAACCATCACTGCACAGGATGGGATTTCGATACAGGAGAGCTTGTATGGGTCTATGGACCTAAGAGACAGAAGGGATGCTCTCCCAAATTGGATTGTGCCTGGGTAAGACCATGTCACGTGGTAAAGAAGCTTGGAGAGTCTATTTATCGTGTAAGTAAGAAGCCTGCTGGTCATACCGTGTTTTTGCATCGGGATTGGATGGCCCCGTACCGAGGAGACCAGCGGGCCTTCAGTAAGAAAAGTTTGCAGACTGTTGGGGAAACTCATCCTGCGTACGGAGTAGCTGAACACACAGTGCCGGACAATGGGTGGGAAGCCTCAGCAGGCTGTGAAGAGGGTGACTCTATAACTCTGCCTTCTGGGGGGGCTCTGGGCA
>JAUCMU010000002.1:4975166-4987048 GCA_032275025.1 Enteromius treurensis | reverse complement strand
TCCACTCTATGTTAATTAAAATATGTTTAACTGCTACGACGACTCACTCCGTGCTTTCCATGAGGACGCCTGTTACAAGTAAATGGCTAGTAAATGTATTAATCATAATTTGTTTACAATTTATGAGAATAACCCAAGTAATGTTCAATTTAATGTGATTTTAAGTAAAACAATGTTTTTTTTTCTTCTTTGTCATATGAACTCCAATAATTTTTTTTTTTTTATATTTGCAGTCTTGCTTACTTTATATATAAGTATATGAAAACAATTACTTTTACTATATATAACAAATAATACAATATAATACTTATAATTATTTATAGACAACACTGAATAAGTGTTTGTTTAGTTCACTATTATAGTAATCAAGACATAAAAATTCTTGCAGTTATTAATCTTAACTAATATAAAATTCTATTAATATGTTTAATTAAATGTTGGATCTGTCAACAGCAGATAATCCAACTAATATACTGTAAACTATGAAAGTCTGTATTTTTATTTTTAGAAACAGATTTAAAATAAATATTACATGCTGGAAAAATAAAACAAAACAAAATTCAATTAAATAAAAAAAATATAACAAGGAAATAAAATCTGTGCATCTATCACAGTATTATAACACATAATGAACTTGCTCTCTGCTGTTCAGTTCTATCCAATCCAGTCTTTGGGGTTTTAACGGTTTGATGTCAGTCCCAGCACGAGTTTTAAAGATGCTCGAGGGATTAAAACAAACGCTCAACACAGTCCAACTGTCAGCACCTCTCTCCCTCTAAATGAAAAAATGGTTAGGTAATTTTAGATGGCAACTGACTGGCAAATACCCTGAAAGCTGTACTTGGCTCTGTGGGAGCCTTTGAATTTTCAATTATCTCCACAGACAAGAAAATATATTTTAGAACCTACTTGCAACAAAACAATACTGTTCTAGGGTTACTGAATGTAACTTTATAGGGTACTTTATTATATATATATATATATATATATATATATAAATATTTCAATTGTCACTGCTGCTGGCCTTAGAAAGACCTTTTTATGGTTTATATATGTTTATGTCTTTAAGCGGCTTTGGGAAAGGATGCCAGCAGTTCTGGGTGTAAGGAGCACAGCATAAGTGAATAAGTACGCATCTCCTAATGCACCCCGCTGTGTGCTGCCAGCACAGCCTCTCAATCCCATCCATCGCTATCCAACTGACTACTGTCACCACGGCAACAGAAAGTGGAAAAATTTGCCGTACATTCATAAAGAACATCTCTAATAGTTTAACCTCCAGCAGAACAAAAGGCAAAACATTAGCAACTGCTGATCAAACCAAATGAAATGCACTTGTGTCCATTTTAATAGCTATTATAGAGTTATTTTTGCTGAACATTTAATGCATATGAAAATTTTTGTTTAAAGTAGGCTCCTTGCAACGTCTATTTTAGGATTATCTAGTGAGTTAAATACATAACTGAAATATATACAATAAAGAATAATAATGACAACAGCATTTATAACATTCAAAACAACAAAATGAAACATAAAAAAACATGATCAATTAACTGAATAAGATTTTTTAAAGGAAAGTTGCTTAAAATTAAACTTTCTGTTCATTAAAGAACCCCAAGAATAAATCATTTATTATGGTTCCCAATGTCCCAAATGTTTTTGAAATAATTATTTTTTTTTAAATAAAGTAAATAATAAATAAAATAAATAAATAAATAATAAAATATTCAGTACCCCACACACTGAAAACTATTTGAATAATATACGAATATGTAATATTATTATATATAAATATATACAAAATATTTAATACTGAATAGTAAAATAAACAAATTGCTTCGCAAACGGACTGACTTACACCAATTACTAACAAAATTTCCTTATCTTAACTTCTTTAAATCCGTATTTTCAAATCACTTCATATTTCACATGCATATTATGCATATGAAATTTACATTAAATTACCATAAGGCATATTTACTGATCCTTTTGTTCAAACATTTAGATGTCCTGCAAATTGAACTCAAATATATTTATTAAGTCTTGTGTATAAGTCTTGTGTGTGTCTGTCTGTGCGTGTGAAATTGTAAATTATTTTTCAAAGTACCTGTATTATACAAAAATACCTGTTTTTTGTTAACTCTGACGTACATACTTTCATGAGCTAAACCATGTTCAACACTGAAAATCTATGCAAAAATATGTTGTTTTGTCAAAGGAGCGTTCTCAGTGAAGATTAAGTAAGTAATCCAAACTGCATGTGCCGTACCACCTTCATCTGTCTTCACAAATGGTTTCAAGCCCTCTCTCTATATAAAGGCAAACAGTGAGGCGAAGCTAAACCCCAGTGTGAGAAGGGGAAGGGCTTTTTGTCACTTCAGCTAATTGAGTAATTGGCCATGAACCGCCGTTCATTAACGCTCCTCCACGCGTCCCTCATTTCTCCCCTTACCTACCCTACATGATATAGAACCTCTCCGTCCATCATCCATCACCGTTTGACCATTTCTTAGTTTAAGGCCAACTAATGAATGTCTGCGGGCTCACCGAGGGCACAGCGGGACTCCTGCAGGCTGAAGACTCCCAATCAATTACCGCTCTATCTAGGACATGGTGCGCCCAGATATAAAGAGCTCTTTGAGAGTCGTACACTAAAAGACGCAGCCGCCAAGAATAGGGCAGAGATATGAGACAAGCACACATACAAACAGATAAGCACAAGTCGGTGATAACAAGTGATGCACCGGACTTGAAACGAGTCGCATTCCCGAATGGCTATTTGTGACGCTGAAGGGCAGTGGGTAAGAAGTGTTTATCTTTACCCAGCGTGTGCGGACCCAGAGGATAAAGCGATCTATGGGGAATGACAATTAGAGGAAAACATCAGTGAGTAATCAGTGTGTCCCTCGTGTTGACCAGCTCACTTACCGCCCATTAATGCAGCACTGAAGGGCTGAGGGCGAATTTGGCCGCCTGCCCTGTTGTCTAGTTGTTGTTGTTTCCCCCTTTTTTTTTTTAACTGGTCCACATGGAGGCATGACATTGCCATACTTCTGTTTCACTCAAACGTAACAGCAGGGAATGAAACTGTAGCACCATCAAATAGAAAAAAGCAACAAATAGTCCAGGAGGCAGTTTGTGCTACGGTGGATAAACAAAGCTGACATCAATATTCATAAACAATATGAATAAGTAGAGTTTATTTATTTATTTATAATTGTATGAATGTTGCCCTTTATTTATTCAACTCCATAGAGAACAGTGAATGAAAGTTACCTCAAGTTGGCAAATGATGCAAGTTGGACTTAAATTCACATCGTCTTGTTACAAGACAGAGCACATAAAACCATTGCCATGTAAACCACTGCTTTAACAAAAAATTGCTAAAAATAGGGCTTATGTTTTTAATCGAATTAATTACACGATATGGCTATTAATTAATCTGTTTAATTGCACATCAAATTTGCCTGAGAAATTGCCCCCACATAAAGTCATTATTGATTTTTAAATAGAAAATAAAACTTTAAAAAGAAAAGATCACAAAACCTAGATTTAGAAAATAATGCTTTATCTGATTTTATTTTATCAGCATAGAATTTAAAACATTACAATTATTTATTAATTTTTTTTGGTCTAGAGGTAGCATCTGAATTGGTATTTAAATATATTTAGAGACAGACGTTTAATACAGCTCGGAGTTGGAATGAATGCATTTACACTGCAGTTACAACTGTGTAAATGATGCCAGGAGATTAATGGGTTTCAAAGGAATGGTTAACTTAAAAATGAAACTTCTGCCGTCATTTACTAACCCTCTGTTGTTTCAAACCTGTATGACATCCGTGGAACATGAAAGAAGATAATTTATGAATCTTTCTTTGTGTGTGTGTTCATACAATGGCAAAGAAAATAGTTTGGTTACTGGCATTATTAAAAAAATATCTTAATATATATAATATAATATATTAAAAAAGTGGGCTAAATCTATAGTAAATGTATATATTAATTGAATACTAAAATTCAACATTTCATGCAAGAATGGTTGTAATACACCTTTTTTAATGAAACGCAAATACAGAATACAATATATATATAGATTAGTAAGCATTTATTTAAACCTTTATAAACCATTGTTCAAACATTGCTCAAATTATTATGCATTAACAAACAGTTTACAAGTGCAGCTATAAATGCCTTGTTCTTAAACATATATGTATATATATGTTTAATAATTGTATGTTCATACTTTATTAATGATCAGTTTTTTAATTATAACGTTATTTACAAACCTTTTGATTAGATCATTTAGAAAGTCTAAGCAAATGATTAATAAATTACTTAAATTTACATTAATAAATTATTATAATTTAGACGCATGATAATAGTTGCTCGGTGTGTTAATAAATGCTTAATTAACACATGCTCCTGCTGTAATTCATGATTAAGTCAGGTAGTTATGAAGCATTTAGTAGTTGTCAGACGTCTGTTTTTGTGAGCTCATCTAAAGTGAGGACTATTTATACCTTGTAAAGCATTTATAAAGCAGATGTAAAGACTCATTTGTCTTCCAAACATAAAAGTTAAACAAACACAACACAGAAGAATAAAGAACACATAAATATAAAAAATATAATCATAGAACTGTACACTGTACACAAAAACAAACAGTATCAAAACAGTTTGATATTTTGCATATTGAAATTAATAGTTCTATATCCCTCTGTGTTTTGTTTATATTTTTCTGATAGGATGATAACTGAGACTTTAAATCTCGTTTGTACATTTAGATATGATTATAAATCAAGAACAAGTCATTTATAGCTGTATTTATAAACTGCTTACTAATGATTATTAATGTTGGAACAATGCTTTGTAAAGGATGAACCGTCTGTTTACTAATGATTAACTAATGATTCATAGCGTGTAGTTATTATAAAGTGTTACCCAAATTTCTTATGCAGAAAACCATTCTGCACATTTTTCAGGAATGTTACTCAGTGTGTCAGAACGCATGATAAATTTAATAAGACTGCAAAGTCTGCTGTCATTTCGGCATGAAAAGCCATTCTTGATCAAAATGTGCAGCAAGCAACGGCGATTCTCCAACAATTTTCAATAAGAAAAGATGGTGACATACTTTCACACTTAACAACATGTATAATTTAAAACCTCCCGCCAAAAAAAGTTTGCAAATGACTAATTACTATTTGAGGCTTTTAGATGTTCATTAAGCATGTCAGGAGTTCAGGATCTTGACACTGATAGTCTCACATGTCACTACACAGCCAGCTTATTCAACACACATGGTGGATATTGTCACAATGAATGATGCCACATCTGCCGGTCTGTTCTAATGAATAAACTCTCACTGAATAAACTTCAACATCTGAGACTTTCACGAACACATGTATTTTTTCACAGTCTCAGGGCGCTGTTAAAAGCCCATGGGGCTGGTGTAAATCTGATTGGAGAGGACAGTTTCACACACATGAGTGAGCCACTGATAGCCCTTAAGTGAAGGGTTTGTAGAGTATTTAATGAGAGCGATCCTGGGTATCTGTCTGTTTTAATTAGAGAGGAAAAGGTCAGCCTAGTTCGTGGAACAGAACATGGAGGGAACCGATGTGTCTATTTTTTTAATTTATGCACACCACAGCATCACTTGCCCTTCAGCCACTAACACAACAAGAGGTAAACTATCCATAGTCCACCCTGCGTAAACCTACAAGAGTTTATGTTTAGCACTGTTAGTATTGTTAACTAAAGCTATTGCAAAGAAAACTTGCACACTCCAATGGACTAAACTTTACCAACCTATGTTGTGATAAAACAAACTGCCCACAGGTGGTGTGGGTCAAACGGCAAACTGCCCACAGGTGCTGTGGGCAAATAGACCCACATTGGTTTGGATTGTTGTTGTGTCATGATTACTTGTAGTGACTTTTTGTACACTTCCAATAATTGCACGTAAATACAAATAACTATATTAAAATAACTACAAGTAAATATAAGCAATGCATGACATTATTTGTAGCTAATGGAAGTAGTATTTTCAGTGCTGCAACAATTGATCAATTTTGGCAATTTCTGCATGAAAACCAGTAAGGGTCTACTTGAATCCAACACAACATATATATAAAACCATTCTAGGCAGGGCAATTTTAAGAAAGCCAACTTTTCAATTATTTCCCAACTGTTTTGGTCACTTAAGATATTTGATTGCATTTACAGTAAGTGAAAAATTTCCAAGACAGGTATTGTGGTGTATCTTGTGCTTATTTGTCTTATTTGTCTACTATACTTGTCCTTTTGTTCAACCACAGTTGATTTTAAGCACAAGTAAAAGTAAATTAAATAAAAAAAACTAGTGATATTTTTAAACTCTTAGATAAACTACAGCTTTCTGTGAGTTGTGGCATTAGCTGTGCTGGCTCCTATAAAAAAAATACTCAACTGATCAGTAAATACTGTCTACTTGAAAACGCAAGGTTAATTGCCACGCTCAGCGGAAGGCCACCCTACGACATTGTGATGGAGCTCACAATAGCCTGTTTCTCTAATTAAAGTGAAAAAATGCAGGAAGGTGGAAACAATATGTCCCTCACCTTGCAATTAATAACAGAGGAATGATTGCTTTGTCAAGTGAAAGTAAAGAAGATAAGGGAATCCATTATTTACATTGTCGTTTCATCCACCAAATACCTTGGACTGACTCTATCATTAATTGGAAGTTTACCCACAGTCATTTAGGGTCTTTAGGACTGTGGTGTGATTTTCCATGAGGACAAGTAGACATTCATCAGGATTTAACTCCAGTATTTTTCACGTTCTCATTCTTAGCGTCCGCAGTTAGATAGCTCAGCCATAAACAAATATTTTGTCATTATTTATTCACCCTCATGTCGTTACAACCCAGTATTATGTTAATTGTTTTGTGAAATACAAAAGTGGACTATCAAAATAAAGTTATCCCGGAGATTTTAACCTGTTGTGCTGAATGGGAATGCTAGCTGTTAGCAACTGCATGCTAACATAGCCAACTAGGTCAGCTCATTGAAGTTAAACATCTCTTAACATGACCAGACATCTGTTTCAACTTCTTGTGCATGAATAAGTCCATCAGCAACTAATCAGTGACACCTTGGCCTAATCCAACAAGCACTTTGCCTCAGAGATAAACTTCCTGTCATGTCCCATTAGCGACCGCCTCTGGAATGACCATTAATACCTGCTGGATCGCAGGCTGTGAGGTCTGGACAATCTGACTTGACATCTATCAACACCAGAACATTGTGCCACGGACCATCTATCAAGCTACAAAAAGATCAGCACAATCAGACCTTAATAACATCCACGGGGTGTTAGTATATGGTCCTCTATACAACATCGCCAAGGAAAATGATGACCCATTAGGTCTGTGTAAATAACCCCAATGGTTAAGGACCAGTTTGAGGAAGCTTTTCATCATGCAGTAATGCTATGAGTATGGCGGGTATGATGGCTTATGGTGAACATGGTTATTTTATGAGCTTTGCAATCATCGACTTCCCTCTGTAGCTTCTGTTTACTGCCCCAAAGGAAGATAACGCATCTCCATAAAGAGGACAATAAAGATCTCACTACTGTGGCCAAAGTGGCGGTGATATGTTGTAGAATGGCTGTTGTTAGCACGTTTATTGTTTCTCAAGGAAATACCGTATCAGCCACAAGCAGTTAATATCCCATCATGCACTGCAACTCTGAACAATTGGCAGCTGTGTCTTCGGAAGATGTTTGCTTTGTTCAGTAATTTCTAAAATTTCACTAACAAATATTGAAGAACGTCATTTAATTAAATTACACTTACAAGCTTCATTTGGAACTGATTTGCATTAAAAGTATGTATTATCGGTGGGAATAAAAAACATTTCATTTTGTAACAAAAAATGCTTATTTTATTATGAATCCAAAACTAAATAAATAATAAAAAAAAAAAAACATTGAAACAAATCTAACTTATAATAACCTTGGCAGAAATGTAAATGTCACGGTCTTGTTAGCTAGCGAATTAATGTATCCGTATGCATATTTGCGAATGCATTGGTTTGTCACACAACAAGAAGGGCGAGTTTTCAGCGGGCAGGCAGATCAAAAGAAACCGCTCTTGGATGTGTGGGTCTACATCCTCCTTTCATCTCGGCACTGTGTAGCCCTCAAACTGCCTGCTAGTGATGAGACCCTCTTCACAGTCTTGTCATTTTCCTCGCTCGTCTCGCTCAAGGTCAGAGGAATGGATTATTTATTGATCCAAAAAGATGCCACACCATGCCATGTGCCTGAAGGATCAGTGTTTCAATTACACACTCACACCCTTTGCACATGGTTTGTGTCTGCCGGCAACTGTATATGGTGTCTTCAGACATACAAGAGACAGGTGATGCATGTCAAATCTTGGAGGCCTCTGATCTTAAAGAGATTCATATACAGCTCCTGTAGGATAGGGGGTGGTGCTATGTCATGAAAACGTGTAGTGCAGAAATTCCTTGTAATAAACTCGAAGAAAGTTTGAAATAATGTTGCATGTTTTTTTTTTGTTTTTTTTTAGCTTGGATCAAGTTATCAAGAAATTAAACAAAAGGTCAAAGCCCAGAAACAGTCAAACATTAATAAAAAGCACACAGGCTATTTACATTGTGACTGGCATGACACTCAAGTTATTATTAAAGGGTATGTCTGTTGCATTCATTTGAATGCCAAATACTGATGACAAATCAATATTTAACTCATCGATCACTGGTGTCACTTCTGATTCATTTTGCACAACCCTAATAAAGGTAATATTGGTGATGCTTTATAATAAGTATAAAGGTAATATTGGTATTGCTTTATAATAAGTATACGGTAATAAAGTACTTATAACTAGTAAAATAAACTAGTAGTTTACAGTTAAATCATAATTTATAAACTGCAGTTAATACAATACAAATAGTGAGTTTGGCATTCATTATCACTGTATTTTATTTATTTATAATAAGGAGTAAATAGTACTACTTTCTTCAGAGAAGGGGAAAATGCCAGTAAATGATTCAAACCAACCTTAATTGAACATTAATTGCATTTATATTTATACATTACATAAGACAAAGATTAAGGACATTCACACACAATAATTAAACAATAATAATAATTTGATTACAGTAAATGAAGAACCTATTTAGTTTATAGTTTAACTTCAATTATAAACTAAATAGTTTGCATTAAATGATACAATGATTTATTAGTATACGTATTATAAAGCATTACCCTAGTGGTAGGAACTAACTAACTAAATCAGTCAACCAACCAATCAATCAATCAGTCAATCAATCAATGATCTATCCTTCGGGTATTTAAGACAAGTTGAGTTCATGCTAATTTTAATTATTATTTATTTATTAATAATTATTTACGTATTTATGTGTTGTTTTTTTTAGGTATTCTCCAATGATACTTACATCTTTAGCATAATCTTAAGACAATAAATAAAACACTCTTATAAAAAAGTATTGGTAATACAAAATATTAATTCTTAAGTTGGGGTAATGCAGTTAAGTTAAGCAGTTAAGAATAATTTAATTCTTAAGAATATTTCAGGAATCTGGACCCTAGAGTCCTAGTCTTCTTGTCTAGATTAAGTACCAAGCAGTTTATTTTGTTGGTGAACCACATGGCTATATTCAACCCGATAACACAGCACTTACCATTAACGAGCTTGGGGATAGGAGATATTCCAGAAGCAGGTTCCCTGGAAAAATGTTGTTTAGAACTTTGATCTCTTAGTTTGGATTAACATGGAAATTGCTGGTCCAACACTGCATTCCAAACAAATTCTCCCACCTGCACTATAACCATAGATGACTGATTTAGATTGAAATACCATCAATGATACTTCTCACAGAAGAAAGGGATGATTGATCCCATTGACTTGATTGTAAGTCAGATGTCCAATTTCAAGCGTCATTCCATTGGTTATTTTCAAGGATTTGGTACGATTCCATGCACAGGGTTGTTAGAAAGTCATCATTACTAGTTTTTTTTTCAGCAGGGATAAACACAATATCCCAGAATGTGCTCGACAACACCTGATGCCTTGAAGAGGAAACACTTGATGCTGATGGCTGTCGGCACCCTGGAGTTCCAGCAGTAGTTTTCCAGCATTGTATCTACGGCTTGCCCTTGGTCAAAATCAACATTGACTGAACGATTAATTCTCATAGTATGTGTCCTTGCTTTCACATCCTTCCTCTCAGGTGAGATGAATAAGAGTCCAGTACGTTTTTAATGAGGAACTCTGACGCTAACAGTCCTCTCACATTCTCATTAACCTGTCTGGGAAAGGAGGACACCGAATGAGGGCCATTAATTCTCCAATCTTTCATTTCAAACATGTTGCTTGGTGAAAATTTTATAATCAGCAACTGTAATGTGATCTGGATTCATGTAATTACTTTCCTTCAAGACCAGCTATAGCCAGTGACAAGTTACTCTTGATATACCCTTATCAGAATGGTCTGAAATTATTTATTGTTCCATTAAAGGGTTTTACTTGTTCAGTCATACTCTAAGAACATTTCAAAGTTAATTATAGCATGGTGGGTAAATGTCTGGGTTTATAACAATCTCCTGTGTTCATTTTTATTGATCAAGGAGCTTAAGCTAAAGTTTCTTTCAGTAAAAAAAAACTAAAAAACATCTAGTTTAATGACAATTAACGAAAAATTGGTCTGTCAGCAGAATGAAAAGTAGAGGTACCAAACAAGGTTGCCTTTACGCTCACTATTGATGGAGAATTGTTTAAGTTTGTTTTGATCATTACTGATATTACCTACAATATTTTGTATAATATGTTATAAGTAAATATTATCAGTTTTTTTTACTGAGTTCACCTATATGAGGAACCATTATTTACAAGGTAATATTTAACAAAGTACAGACTTTTCTGTCTGCTGTTAGATTATGTGCCTCAGCCATCCAACACTAACCGATTCAAACTAAGAATTAACATTAAGAATTAAAGGTAATTCATTTAGCTTCCTTGGCTAGAGTGCAGAAACCCCATTTTACTGAAGTCTTAGTAATCAGATTTTCAGTTATAGTGACAGCCCATTCATTTCCAGATGTGATTGAATTTGACACCTATATGGGGTGAATTGCCTGTGAAAGGGAAGGTTTAACTTTTACTGGCTCTATATTAGGCTCATAAAACTGTATTGCACATGATAAGGAAGATATATGAAACATCTACATCTTTATTAAATAAATATATGCCAAAAGCACAAACCTCTATTCTTGGTTACCACATTCTTTGTAAAATAAAAAAAAAGGAAAATTGTTGTCTCACCATGACATACATAGTGAATACACAGTGTCATAGCGATGCAGTAGAACTATACTTAATCATTGTTTTCCACCTTATTTTGCAACACAGAAGTAAAAACGATGATGTATTTCCTTATAATGTGTTAGACTTCCGTTTCATGAGCCGATAGGTGAGGAGCGTGTAGAGCGATGTCGTGGGAGCACACACAGACAACTTTTAAAACACCGTAATGGTAAATATTTACCACACCCGTGGTGCATAACACACTGGGAGGATGAAATGAAAAAATGGCCTGCTATAACTTATGAGGACCTTTTTAATTATTTTGTCGCTCGGAGTAGATGGATCTTCGATATGTATATATATTAGGGGTGTAACGATACGTCGTATTGTATTGAACCGTTCGGTACGAGGCTTTCGGTTTGGTACGCATACGAACCGAAGGATTCAGAAAAAAAAAAAAAGATAATAAACTGTGTAAAATATAATGTTTTCAGTGCTACGCTTAACAAGGCAGCGCAAACGACGGGACAGGGAACCCGCG
>JAUCMU010000002.1:4947393-4961054 GCA_032275025.1 Enteromius treurensis | reverse complement strand
ACATACAGTTTGTACAGTATAAAAACCATTACGCCTATGGAGAGTCCCCATAAATCACAAAAACCAACATGTGTGTGCGTGTGTGTGTGTGTGTGTGTGTGTGTGTGAATGAGGTGCAGGTGTGGATGTGATCAGTCCCAGGGATGCAGCATGATGGGTAATGCAGTTCATGAGCCGGAGCACAGACCTAGCTGAAGTGCCCTCTGGTGGAAACAATGAGGGACTCCAGCTGGATATCATGACAATTACAACCTCAAGGGGTTAAATAAACTAATATTTGTGTATCCATTTTTTAAAAGGCCAAATATTCAAATGCAATATTTCTGAAAAATGCAACGTTCTCATATTACTGATCATGTTCCTGTACTTACGTTAGTAAACCAAAATTAATTAATTGTAGAACTGACCAAGAATCAATATTAGACACAAACCAAAAATGAAAAAAACTTAATTTCAAGATATTTATTATTATTTTATCAAGCATGACACATTATGAAAGATGAGAAAATATATATGGTTTTTGGACATTTATATTCATGCCATCTAAAACCTTTTAAAAAAACGACAGCTTTCCAACTCTTTTGAGATAGAGGTAAGGATGCACAAACCCTGACATGAGTCCAAGGCCCAAACAAATGGACCAGGACAAAATAAACTTCTCCCAATCGATAAAATAATAAAGCAGGAGAGACAGAGCTAAAGGACCATACGTCACCACTGAACATACCAGCACCATCAGAATGATCCAGAAAGCTTTGAGTTTATCCCGGTTAACTTTTCTTCTTGATGTCATCACCAGGTCCAGGCCGCAACAGAGCCTTCAGGACCATTAAACAAGTGTATAGTTTTATGCTAAAAAAAATAAGAACTTCTGGCAAAATAAATTGATAAAATCCAATGATATTCATTGTCCCTAATATGCTTGAACAGATGATCAGAACCCAACCGATGATGGATATGATGATCCTGTATTTCATGGGTTTGAACTTTAGGTAGGTCAAAGGAATGGAGAACTCCTAAGTATCGCTCCACACAGATGCACCTCTGAAACAGAGGACGACCGACTATCAGCACCAGTCCGAGAAAGATCACCCCAAGTTCACATTTAGTGCAGTGAAAGTAATGATGTGGAATAACAAAAATGTAGCAACTGCAGAAGATGATCTCAGCAAGTGTCGTATTGAAAACAAAGATTTCGGTCGACTGTCCTTGAATCATTTCCTTCACGCTCAGCCACAGGACATAACAGTTTGCTGGAAGGCCAAGAATGATATTGACGCTAAATGAGATGACAATAAAATAGGATGACAGAAGGTTACATGTCTTGAAGTTCATGGAGAGTATGGATGGTATGCATGTTGAACTGTTTGTCTCCTCCCACATGCTTGATCTTTTGAACTCTATCAGCTTTCCAGTGTTTTATTTTAGGTGCCAGCTTGACTCCAGCTATGTCGGTTGAAAGTCTGCGATGGTTTGTTTCAAATGCTGCAGAACTGCATTATAGGTTTGATTTGATTTGAACAGAGAGTTTTTGTGTAGTTGAGCTGTTTTGCATTAATGGAATATTCAAATTATGGTTTTTTTGTTTGAAATGTCTATGATTTATTGTTCTTTTTTACAACCACAGTATTTGCCATGTTGAAAGTCACTGGTCAATTTCACAGTGAAATTGTAGAAATTGGTATTCCTCAAATTGTAAGTCGCTTTGGATAAAGTGAATAAATGTACACTGTCGAATGGAACTACATGACATGCAAAAACTTTGACATGCCATGTCGCACCGCATCCAGTATAGACAGCAGAATAGGTTCTATTGTATTTTGTTACGAAGATGCTAGGGAGAGGAAGCTGAATTTCTCTATCGTTCTGCAGCTGGTTACCATTCGAACATGCTCCTCCCAAAATTAGTTTAGTTAATCATCATTAGAACATATTCTGCTGTCTATACTGTATGTGGCCAAGCAGAGAATTGTAATAATAAATCCGTTGGTCTGTGTTAAATAGCAGGTGATCTATCGCTGGAATGTGTTATGACGAGCGCTCGTTGTTGCTGTTATAAGTTCTCTTCACACAGACGATCAAGTGCTTCGTTCTGTTAAAAGCACAAAAAAAATTATGTGTCCTTGCTTTTTATATACAATCACTTTAATGAACACCGCTTTGGTTTTAATTAGAAAAAAAAAAAAAAAACTATACAAGGATGGATTTGTCACCAGTCGCGCCTCTGTGGCGCTCTCTGGCTCACAGCAGCTGGAACCTTCACCAGTGTCACGCCCAGCTGGAGCTGCCAGCCAAAGACTGCTATTGGCTCTCCAGCTTTCATGAACTCAATGTGTTTCATGTCTTTTTTTCCCCATGGCTTAATTATCTGTGATCTAATGTGTTGTCTTAGTAACTAATGTGTTCTCTGCCCCTTTATGCTGTCAGAAAGAACTCAGATTTTACCAAAAAAAAAAAAAATCCTAATTTGTGTTCCAAATTTGTTAATAACAGAATTTTCATTTTTGGAAGAACTATCCCTTTAACGCATATGAAGACTACTGCATAATATTTATTTAAAATCCAATGCAGGAAAGAGGGAAGAATTAGATGAAAATTCATTTATTACAGTGATTTTTTTTTTTGCAGTAAATAGGAGTGAGTAAATAATGACTGAAGTAAAAAAAATTTAATTTAAGATTTAAGTTTATTATGATTTAAAATGTAAGTTTTTTTTTTCAGTAATCATGCAAGTTTAACAAGCTCAAAACCTAAATAAACAGAAAGTACCAGATGGACATCCTATTCTACCTGAACAGATCTGATAATGAATGTCTGTGTTTTCTCTACGTGTTAACATCTGACAGCGGCATGACTTCAATATGGAGATGATGTGAGGAAAGAGATATATGTGATTAATATGAAAGCACCCAACTGTCCAAATGTTCTATTAGATAACTCGTTGCCAGTGCCATGTGACATATGAGAAAAATTTTAAATAAAATCGTTATCACCAACAATGTCAAAGATACATGAATAAGATAAGATTAATCGCATTTTAATCCCCAGCGGAAAAGACCTGTGGGTGTGATTATGTGTGGAATTAAACTTCAAACCAGGCATGGTGTGTGTATCGGTAGTTGATGTATCAATGTGTTCTATGGTGTGACAGAAAGATGTACATGTAACAAAAAAAAATAATAATTCTCATGTTTTTTGTAAATTTTTTTGTACATTTTCGCTGTCACACTATATATTAGTGCTGGACAATGATTAATCCCAATTAATCACATCCAAAATAAAAAAATTTGTAGACATAAAATATATGTGTGTATTTGTGTGTGTTATGTATATTTAAAGGCACACACACAATATATATTTAGAAAAGACTAAATCAGTTTATATTCTGCTTGGAAATAGCTTTCATGTTTTTTCAAACTTTGTGCTATTTGTTTGTCTGTTTTATCACGTGCCAGACAAAAAATTAAAGTTTATTATGTATACAATTAAATTTCAATAACTTTATAATAATAATTTAATAATAATATTAACTTTAATATTATTTATTAATATAAGCATATAAATATAAGCACATATTTTCTTACATATATACATGCACGTGTATATATTTCTATATACATGATATTATACACAGTACATACACATATATTATGTACATAAAAACTGTATTTCCACACAGAATATCAACCCATAGCCTTTGTTGACCTATAGCAACCACACTGAAACATCTACAAGGCATTTCAATTCCATCTGCTGCAGAAATTACACACTTCACTTGTAACGCAAGTTTAAAGCCTGACATCCAGCACAACTGAGCAATCTGATATACAAAAAGGAATATCATAGAGAATATCAAAGCGTGTCTGCTATTCTACTGCTTATACACAGATGGCACAGAAAAGAAGGTAGAAAGAGATTAAGGGACCACCAGTGTCCTTCTTTCTCAGACAGGTTAATGAGGTTGAGAGGGTAACTTTGATGTCAGGAACCCTCATTAGAGACTGAGTGAGCCTGATTTATTGCAACAAGGAGTCAGTTTGAAGAAGCAGGAAGCTTTGAACAAGGATTAATTGCTAGGTGAGTGTTCAGACCAAGGGTAAGCCACAGCCTAGAATAATAGTTGTCTATATGTATGTTTACTATAAATAGATAGATATAGTGCACTATGTACTTGTGACGAGGTGCTAGGCTGGGTCAGATTCATGAGCAGCATTTATTAGAGTGGTCGTACAGGCTGCATCAAAAATACCAGCAAACAGAGCAAAACAGGCAATCCAAAATCACAGTCGGGCTACGGCAGGGTCGGGGCAGGCAGAGAACAATCACAAGTAGCATAAACAGTCTGAGGTCAAAAACAGGGGAAACAAACACTGTGTGAAGATACTCAGAAATTATCACCATGGCAATTCAATGACGGGTGAACTGGAAGTCTGGCTTAAATTGGGAAGGTAACGAGTAGTGGACATGGTAACAAAGAACAGGTGCACAAGGTCAGGCCCAGGTATGAGGCATTATGGGAAATAGAGTCCGAAAAGGACTAATTCCTGACAAAAAAGTTGAATTTACAGCAATATTACTTTAGTCTTCAGTGTCACATGGTCCTTATGAAATCATTCTAGTAATTAATGAGTAATTATTTCTAGATTTTTTATTTTGGGGTGAACTAACCCTTTGCTAAAAAGCATATATATATATATATATATATATATATATATTTACAACTTAGTAGTGTATATTAAAGTTTTGAAAGTGATTAAAGAAATGTTTTTCTCCACAGAAAAAAGCTATGGAGGACTGGAGCAATATGAAAATATGTAAATTATGAGAAAATAAAAATTCTGGACCAAACAGTTTTTGAGTTGTGTCTATCACAGGGGGATGGAGGCATAAAAAATAAGAGCATCTCAACTAATAAATGCAATAAGGAAGTATATGGTGTGTTTGTGTGGGCCGATGTGCGAGTGTGTTTTTCTGTCTATCTTTGACTGATACACCGAGGCCTTCGAAATGAAACTCATCACGCTCGGCCCAGATCAATAAAAAAGCTGCGACTTCAACCTTGAGTATGATTGCTCTGGAAAATGACAAGATTGCTCCAACTGAAGAGGAGCCTCATCCAGGCCTCATAGAGCAGATGAAAGTGGAGAGGGACAGGAGTACAAGATGATGCAGACCCAAACTACAGTCACCTTTGATCTGCCATGACAAATCAAGTGCTGCAGCAAACCGTCTGTGTTCTCCACTGCATTAATCCATTCACATCTACCGATGGTGGTCACATAATGTCAGCCTGCAAGGAAATTATAACACTTGTTTCTATTTGAAATCAGATGCAATGCGAATGGGAAAATGTTATTAACATGATGTTTCGTGCACATCAATGGAAGTTATTTTTTTGCTCATTTTACATTATAAAACAATGTAAATACAGCGATGCTCCTCTTTGGAAAGAGAAGTTACACAGACATATACATACATAATCAACAGTACTTTAAGTTATTCAAAAGAAGTGTCAACCGAAAGCATGTGATTTCAGATGCACATAAAGCATGCTACATTACTTCATGGTGAGTTTTGAACAAAGGGTTGCCAGGTTTTCACAGCAAAACTCACCAAAATGCTAAAAAAAAAAAATAGCCCATTTGTCCGATCCGGAAATCGTATCCGTAATTGTATCCCCTTGGGGGGCCCCCACCATCGTCTGACCCTTAGAATCCTTC
This sequence comes from Enteromius treurensis, assembly GCA_032275025.1. Taxonomy (NCBI): domain Eukaryota; kingdom Metazoa; phylum Chordata; class Actinopteri; order Cypriniformes; family Cyprinidae; genus Enteromius; species Enteromius treurensis. The sequence goes on along the minus strand of JAUCMU010000002.1, from coordinate 4,955,334 downwards.
TAACTTTCCCTCCTCTTATGGCGCCCCTGCCGGGGGTTAAGTATCGTATCATTAGGGTCATTTCAACCCGCAGAAATGAAAAACAACCCCTGGAAAAATTGTTAAAATAGCCCAATTCTGCAGAAAAACCAAAAACTTGGCATCACTGTCTGGACACGATTTTTGTTCATTATTTTTTTCCTAGAGATTTTTTAAAAAGTCTTCATTAAAGCACCATAAGCCTCGACCCAAACCAACTAGCTTCGATGTGAATCACAGAATTAAAAACATTTCTTAGAAGCAGAGAATTAAGAAATGTAAATCGAACAAAAAGACAAAAACTTCAATCTAATAAAACATTATGAATGCCACTAATTAAATTAAAAATGAATTTTGATTAATCCCTGCATTGACAGAATTTTTAACAAAAAGGACAGTTGACCCACTGATGTCGTATGAACTATTTTAATGATGTTCTTACTACCTTTCTGGGCTTTTAATGTGTCAGTTGCATTGCTGTACTGTGCAGGGTATGAAAGCTCTCAGATGTGATCAAGAACGGTCTAGCAAGTCAAACAAGTCAAACTTCTACCGCATGCTGAAACATGACTACTAACCACTAGGTCATGGCCAAAATTTTGCTCACATTTAAAACTTAAGCATTTGAAATGCAGAAAAAAAACGATTTCCTCTTTTATCCTTCTGTTCTCTCAGACACTCACAATCACAATACAAAAGTATTCATGCACAACACCATAAAATATTAACAATGCAATTTACCTTCCATCTGTGGTTCAGTCTGCATCTTTGATTTGTTGCAAATTCACTTTGCTCCTTTTTTCGTCTACCCATCAAAGACATAGAGGAAGTTCTAAGAACACTCCACTGTCCTGCTTCATAAGGATCCTATGTAATCTCATTTTCACATTGTTTTTTTATAGGATAGAAACTGCTGTCCTATATTTTTCCCATGGTTATAATGTGCATGTATCACCAGTGTTTAATAATCCAAATTAGAAATTCCATCCTGCCATATTTTTCAGTAAAATATCTCTACTTATCACTACTTTTTTCCATAGTGTAGTGCAACAAATGCTGTTTGTGTCACATTTTAATGCAGCATAGCCACTGTATTTGTAAATTTCTCACCATTCACACCTCAAATAAACTGGCATGAGATTTACTTTTAGCTGAACTAATTGAAGCTACACAGCATTTAGACCAAGAATCTTAACAGCTATTCCAACCATCTCATTAAGTTTATCAGCAAAGGTGTGAGGAAGTATTACACATTACACTCAACATTAAGCTACAGGATAATAAGGACTGGAAAGATAATTAAAGCACTGAAGAGCAGTCAAAACTCTTCTGAAATCATATAAGAAGGTCTAAAGGAAAGAATTGCATGCCTTTCAGGTTAATTCTTTGAAAGCGATACCCTGTCTCTAAGGAAAAGCCTTTTTGAACAGATTATGTCTTTGAAAAATGGGTTAGAAACCTATTTCTGTCTTTTTAGATGTGTTTCCTAGAAGGGTTTTCAGTAAAGCACCTATAGCAAAAACAAACATGGGGATAAGAAAGTCCTTTTTTCATTTCCAAACCAACATTTTCAAATGCGCGTGCTTCCATTATTGAGCCCAAATGAAGGATCAGATGAGTTCGTGGTTACATTCAGTAGGCCCATAGCAAACAATCCTCCATTTTAGCTGTAAAGTAGCCAATTTTGGAACCACTTTCCAGTTTTTCAAGGTTTTTTTTTGCAGCAAAGGCTGTCATAATTAATGATCAGCATCATGTATTCTGCTGGTTTTAGAACCTGACGGGGAGTTGCTGCAGCCTTTTGTAACCTGGCAACCTCTTTCTTTTCCCTGAAATTGGTGTCAATCACTGCTAATAGCGACATGACACTTTAGTGTCATCCTGTCATCTGTTCTTAACTTGAATGAGAGTTTGTGGCAGAGACATTATTTTTTGCATAATCAAGAAATAGTCAACTTTGTATTAGTCTAACAAGATAAGTCTGTGCAAAAATGTCTGTAATGATTGCTGTTATCTGGGGAAAAAATGAGAAATGCAGAGAAAATAATTAGCATTGAAATTGATTTAATTTCAATACAGTGTTGTTATTGTTAACAAAAAATAGAAAGATAAATTAAATAAAATGAATTAGACTGATAAAACTTGAGGGAAAATTATAAATGAAATTTAAATAGCTAAAAATGTAATAAAATAAAATAAAATAAATAAATAAATAAATATTGTGAAAAACGAATAAAAACAAACATTTAAAACATAACACATAGTTAAAAAAAACAATAAAAAAAGAAAAACAAGCAAATATCAAAATTACAAAAAAATCTAACTAATATAAAAACTGAAAGCATAAAAATAAGTTGAATTTCAATATTAATAATAGTTCTGTCTAATGATTAATTTATAATAATTTAACATTTTGTCTTGCTAAGGCTAATTTAATAACAACTTATTATATCTTCATTTTTACAACTTACTTGACCCAAATACCTAATAAAAAATGGCACAAAAAGTAGTTTTTCAATTGAAACCTCAAGACAATCAAGTTTATATAAACAATTTTTAGACAATGGACTTTGCTTATTTTACTTTTTGTTTAGATTTTAGTTTCAAATGTGATGATTCGTATTTGTATGGATTAGGGGCTATACGATAGCTTTGTGTGATGAACAGACGGAACATTTGATATCTATTGCTGTTTTTATAGACATTAATAAAAGCTAAAGCAGGCGGATTAACTTACCTAATCAGACAGACAGTTTTCAGTTCACTCTCAAATACTGTGTGGCCCTGCCTGCCATTCCAAGGCTCACTCATTAGTGATTTTAATTATGCTAAACCTCCAGGTGGATTAAATCTACTCTCTAAAAGCATTACAAGCTTGTTCATTTAGTTTTTGATCATTAAAATGGTGCTTTGCACTCTCTCCCAAGGCAGCTGCTCCTTTCCAGCTTCTCAGCCAAGTAGCATCTCATTTTCTCCATGTCTAAAATGTTCTCCAACTAATCAGATATCGTACAAGTTGTTCTCGGTCTCATCATGTAGTCGTAAATGAGAATATGCGGGCGTAGATGCTTGTGGTAATGAAACACTGCATGTCATTGAAAGGCGATATATGCTAATCTAATTATGAGGGATTTTGGTTCATTTTGGGAGCTTCTTTTGTTAACTTCTCAAGAAGTATATCTCTAGAGACCCAGTTAGAAACATGAAAAGAGATATCTAAAGAAATAAAGAAATAAAAATGGAGTAGCTGACAGCTGTATTGTGTCTTTCACAGGCTAAACAATTTGTTGAACCTGAATTGGAGGCTGTGCATCATTCTCAGATTGGTAGAGCTAAAATTCCTGCCTTGAAGACGTCTTTGTTGCCTGCATTTTCAAGAGCCTTTCGAATGAAAATACATCTTGTATACAGCATTAGCATTGTTTGACGAGGCCGGCAGAGTTTATAATGGCACTCTCCTAACCAGGTTTCTAAAAGTAACAGCCAGTAAGAAGATATTTAATGTTTAAAAAAGTTAATAGAAGCGAGACATTTGACCAGTCAGAGTCAGCTACTCAAATAAATAAATAAATAAATAAAGACGGTCAATCAAAATTCCAATAGCTTTATATAAGCGGGGGCGTTGACAAAAAAACGTAGTTAAAATCATTTAAAAAAGAAATGTCCACTGAGTGACGCTAAAACACAGGTTCAATATGTGAACCCTGACACATTTTTATTAAGTTGATATAGGTGCATATTTCTGTGTTTTTATTACATTACATTACACCCTACACCAAATCTAACCTTAAACCTACACAATATTGTTAATAAATGCAAAACCAATTTTAAAAGGAATTTTGTTAATACAACCGTGCCGTTTAAACTTCCTTTTATGCAGATTTGAACTGTTCAAAGCAGTGCTCCTGTTCTCTATGAGCCACCAAAGAAACCTAATGTCTATGAAAAGCCATAGATGTGAAGCCGGATAATATAATATAATGTAATGTAATGTAATGTAATGTAATGTAATATAATAATTATACTGTAATGTTATATGGCTTTAGTCAATGGTTAAACATATCAAGAAAAAAATAAAAAATACCAAAAGACATCAGCAGTGGTGTGTACTATCAGTGATACACACCTTTAGTAATAAAAAAGATGCAGATGAACAAATAGAAAAATGTATTGTCTTTATGTAGTTTCTACATAAATTTGCAGATAGAATGTACAGGTTGTATGCAAATTTGTATTGCATACAAAAATTGTATGCAATTTTTCACATTCAAAAATGATCTTGGTTGTTGCAACTGATTAAGTAGTCTATATAAAACTGATCTAATTAATGTTTGTTGTGTCATCATTAAAACTGTGTTTAATAATTACACCTCACCTTAATTAGCACATTGACTTGGCAGTGTCTCTTCGCTGCAACTGAGAAGACCAATGCATGACTTACTATACGAATTAGGTCAAAACAATGCAATAACAAATGCTTGGCGAACAGTAAAAAATCCCACTGTTTCTAAAAGCCGCAGGTGTGCTTCCCCCATCAGTAACGGTGGACGTTTTCAAAACAAATCCTCTTACTGAAGTGGCTGACCTGCTGCGTCCACACAGAAACGAAGACAGCTTCATTACTTTAAACTAACCAATCACCAAATCATGATAAATGAAGGAAGAGATACTTCTGTATCACATAGAGAGTGAGCAGTTTGGCCAATTACTCAATAAGCTGATGTGACAGTGCAGTGTCTCTTTAACATGGTGTTATTTGGCCTTGGTGCAGTGCTTCTTTGTAATTGTTAAACTCTTAAATTGAATCAGACATTAGTTCTTTAAAACATGTCTGCAGTGTCAGTACAGGATACATGAACAGAATAGCATAGCACAAAACTGAAGTCAACTACATCACTCAATAAAAAAAAATAAATAAATAAAAAAATATATATATGTAGTTCACGTATCAGTGTGTAAATATGGGTAGCTAAAGTATTAAAGTGCTTATGGTGGGATAGCAATAATGTAAAATAATAAATAAAAATAAACCTCTCTCATTTGTAACTCGACGAATGAAGATAGATTTTTTTCATGCTATTTGTCTTGTTTTTTGTTTGTTTTGTACTTTTTTGCTATGTCACACTATAGGACACAGTCCAATTTTTATTTGTCAACTACACATATTTTTTGAATTTACACTTTATTAATTTATCAGATGCTTTTATCCAAAGGGACTTACAAATGAAGACAATGAATCAATTAAAACCAGCAAATGAGCAGAACAGTTATCAGTTAGCCTAATGCAATACACCCAGAAAGTAATTTTAACACAAGAGTAAAACGGCATTTGCTTTTGGAGTTATTTCACAGAGTTGATCAGCAGTGTTAAAACAACTCCATCAAGATGTAATTAGACTCCGCCCAGCCGGAATTGTCAACGACGTGATTAACCTAGCTAACACCTAACATTTCCCAGCTAATGTTAGCTAGCTAGTTACTGAAGCTGTGTTAAACTTTTATAAAGGGACTGTTTTACAAGCTTAAAGATATAGAGCATTTTAAAAATATATATATCTGATGTGTTTATGTAATCTTTAAGATTTTTTTTGTCCAAGGTTCATGTTGCAGACATGACAGTAAACTGCACAGTACTTTTTTCCATTGCCGAATATTAAACATTTATTTATCTTTTTCTTCATAAAAAGCATGTGGTTAACAGGTTACACCTGTTTACAATGTCAAATGCTTTGGCATGTTCCAGGTGAAGTGTTGGTCCAGATCAAGTACAACGAACAGCAGAAGTAGGTGAAGCTGGATTGCACTGTAGGTTTGACTTAATGCAATTTCACCTAAAATGTTTTTCTTTTGTTGTTGTTTTTTTGTTTAGTTTTTTTTTTTTTTTTTTACTTTGATAAAACAATTAAGAATTTGACAAATTATGTCTATTGTCCTAGCTGTTTTGTTGACTCATTTATGTACATGCCTTCATCATGTTTTATAGAAGGGAATACATTGAAAAAATTATTTAAATTATCTATCTTTACATTCTGCTTGCATCATAACTATATTTTTATTCAACTCAATCATTTGTTGTGAAGCAAGAAAGGGTGTCAGCTTAATTTTTTTTTTTTTTTTTAGTAGCAGAGTTTCCATTACACTCAAAAAAATTAATCCCCAAAACTGTTCAGTTTATTCAAAAACAATATTTTAATTTAACCCCGTTATGTTTGGTTCCCTATTTAAACAACTGCATTGTGTTTGTAAAGCTCAGCTAGGAAGGAGGCTGGAGACTGAAGGTAAAGTATAACAATATTTTTTGAAAGGTGAATAATCAGTTCAGCAGGTGAAAACTTAGCAGTCATAAAGGTGAGTAGCGATCTCCAGATCGCTTTTGACTTCAATCCTTGCTTCTCTTTTTGCAGGTAGGTGACAGTGAACTTGACAATGGTGTGCGGGCAGTGCTCTGAGGAGACAGGTGAGTACAACAAGGTGAGTGACAACTTGTATGCAGAGATATCTCACGTGAAGGTGGCGATCTCCAATCACTGCGTGGTTGACTGGATTCGACTGGTTGTCAGGTAAGCTTGACGTGAGATAGGTCTTTTGCACTCTCTGATCACGTAGGCAGGTTAGCGTTGTGGCAGGTACGGTTGAAACACTGAGTTCAATGATAAAGTCTTTGGTTCTCTGACAAACTAGAAACAGCATTCAGAGGTGAGGGCTTAAGGTAAGTATGAAGGGTTGTTACCTCTATCTTAGCCCTCAAGCAACTGGAGAGCATGGCTTGTATGCAGCGTGTCTAATGAGATCCAGGTGTGAGTAGTTAGGCTGGTGATTGTGAGCATGCTCTGACGGCTGTACTGGGATCAGTAGACCATGAACGTGTGACATCACCGGGGGAGGTGGGGGGGGTCTCCTGGTAAGCGGGGCGGAGCAGTAGGCGGTGACAGGGGGCCGAAGAACCAGGGGGACAGCGAGATTCAGCAGGGCCAAGGCGGAACGGGTGGTGCCGGCGACCGACACGGATAAGGGGATCCGGAAGGCCACAGCGGAGCTGGAGCGAGAGAAGTCCAAGGGGAGGCCATAGGGAGGGAGGTGCCTGACCGGACCGCAGGGACAGAGGGATGAGGCGTAGCCGTAGGAGTTGGCTGTGGGCTGTGGCTCTGGCTCTGGCAGCGTGAATTCGGGCTGTGGCTCTGTCTCTGGCAACGTTAACTCGGGCTGTGGCTCTGGCTCTGGCAGCGTGAATTCTGGCTGTGGCTCTGGCTCTGTCAGTTTGAAGTTGGGCTGTTGCTCTGGCTCTGGCAGCGTGAATTCGGGCTGTGTCTCTGTCTCTGGCAACGTTAACTCGGGCTGTGGCTCTGGCTCTGGCAGCGTGAACTCACACTGTGGCTCTGGCTCTGGCAGCGTGAATTCGGGGATAGGAACCGGGATAGGTTTTCCTTGCCACATCTCAAGTACCTCCTCTGGAGTCAACAGACCAGAGTCTTTGAGGGCTGTGACCGGCACTACTAGCCGCAATCTTGGGGCTTGAATTGGGATTGGCTTTGCTGGCCGTGATCTAGGTGCTGGAACGGGTACAACTGGCCATAAACCATGAACTGAATTCAATGACGGCTCTCCTGGCCATGAAACATGAACTGGATTTAATAACGGCTCTCCTGGCCATAAACTATGAACTGGATTCAGACCTTCTGGCAGTGACTTATGAATTGTACCTTGTGTCGGCTCTGCTAGCTGTTACTCAGTGAATAGATCCTGGATCGGCGGAACGGGATTCGCTGGAATCAGCTCCGGCATATTTGTCCATAAATCCTGCTCTGCTCCGTTACATGATGGGCTGGGAATTGCAGAAAACTGGGGCCGCTTTCGTGGTGAAGGCACTTATTGCCCTTCATAATGAGCGGGATGGGGGAGCGGTTTCCCCCTGATGAAACACAA
>JAUCMU010000002.1:4928891-4944404 GCA_032275025.1 Enteromius treurensis | reverse complement strand
AACATTTTTAGGTGAAATTGCATTAAGTCAAACCTACAATCAGTGCAATCCAGCTTCACGTACTTCTGCTGTTCGTTGTACTTGATCTGGACATTTCACCTGGAACATGTAAAAGCGTTTAACATTGTAAACTAGTGTAAATGAGGAATACTGTATTGGATGGATGTACATCACATAATTTACGCAGTAATATTACAATATACAGACAGCAATAACTTCAGCGTTAGTCACGCTACAGTTGACTGGAAACAGCACCATACTTTATCTCCAGTGCCGATTAACGTTATTTAACCACATGCTTTTTATTAAGAAAAAAAAAAAAAAATGTTTCATATTCGGCAATGGAGAAAAAAATACTGTGCAGTTTACTGTCATGTCTGCAAGGTAAATATTGCACATCAAAAGTCTTAAAGATTACATAAACACATCAGATAATTTTTTAAAATGCTCTCTCTCTTTCTGTCTCTCATATAGCTTTAAGCTTGTAAAACTGTCCCTTTATAAAAGTTTAACACAGCATCAGTAGCTAGCTAGCTAATGTCAGCTGCAAAATGTTAGGTGTTAGCTAACGTTAGGTTAATCACATCGTTGACAATTCTAGTCCTGGAAATAAACAAGTGCTTGTGTGCGTTCACTTCACAGCACGTAATATTGTAAATTTTGCTATTGAATTAGCACCAAATTATAAATGCTTAAGTATGATTTAATGTAACTTACCTTTCAAACGCACTGGAAGATAATGGCGGCATCTTCGTGATTTCAGCAGTGGCAGTGACGCAGCGGGCGGAGTCTAATTACATCTCTATGGAGTTGTTTTAACACTGATGATCAACTCTGTGAAATAACTCCAACACCAAACAACATTTTACTCTGAATGTGTTAAAATTACTCTTTTGGTGTTAAAATCAACTCGGAAATGTTCAACACCGAAATTTCAACTCTCCAAGTTTTGCTGTGTACTTTCAGGAAAGATGGAACCATTGAATTATTGTTCACAATGGTATTTGTGACCAACGTGACCAATGGTATTTGTGACCATTCGTACAAATAACACCTGGTAAAATATGTTTTAATCTTAAATAAAACACACATTTTGATTGGTAATCACAATCATATGACATTTCTTGATGACAGACAAACATTTTTACACCCGCTAGAGGGTGCTTATCTTTGAAACGAAAATATGGCTCGTAAAAAGGTACTTGCTCATACAACCTATAGGGTCATTTTTTGTTGGAGGACAGGCTCCATGCGTCCCTACTTACTCTTTTTCTGAAACGTAACTGGGGACTTTTTGTTGACAAATTCAACATCCACTTTTGGAAAATCAAACAAAGCGGCTCAGAGAGCCAAACTTCACTTTAATTTTACTTCAAGCTTTTGGACAAAACAACCAGTCAAATAGCACAATGCCGGGCATTTAAATCAGAGAACATCAAGAGCTGTTTCCATGGAGACTCTAAGCTTGTTTTTAGATCAGAAAGTGTGGAGGGGACATAAGGTGAGGGTCCTACGAGTGCTGTTGAGTCTTCACACAGAGTGAGCAATAATTAAACTCCCTCATTACAAAGCACTAGAGAGTCAGGTCGCCCGAGCCGCCGAGACCCTCCAGGTAATGCAGACAAATAGCGTGCAGTCAAGCGCATATTCCTGCCATTATGACTGCATTTCCTGAAAAATCCACACTCAGAAATCTAATCTACCAAGTAGATTCATTTTTAGCTGCACGGGAATAGCAATTTGTTACTTAATTTTCAAAGCCACTAAATGGCAACTGCATTTATTTTTGCCATGCTGTCTGCAAAGCATTTGTTTATGTAGACTGGCATATCTGACACACACAAAAAGAGGTAAATCTTACCAAACATCTTCAGATGACAACCATCAAGTTGTGTAAGCTAGGTTAGGGTTAGGTTGCACTCATCTCCAAAGTTACTTACAAAAGACAATAATACAAGCAGAAGTGATTCATATTGATACTAATATTCATATATTCATATTTTCGATAACTAGAATAGGAAGTGAAAGACTATGTTCAAAATCACATACTGTCTGAAGTGGTACTTATTTTGCATAAGTATTTACTGTGTGACTTGTGTATCTGTACTATATAAATGTGTATGAATGTGTCTTGTTGCCATTATCATGTGGCCAGCATCAGTTGCTTTGTTTGGTATGGAATATTAACATACTGATTATTTTGCAGTATTTACTGCACTGTGCCAAAATTGTTATTTATGTTTTATAGTGACATGAGATGCATTTCTATCACCTGCTGGTCTGGAGGACATGGCTCTCATATCAAATAATAAATTAATAAAAAAAAATATAAATTCTGGCCAAGTTGAACACAATGCATAGTGGGGTACAGTTTATCATGATCTGTTGTTACATTTAAGTACTTACATTAAATGTAGTATGTATTTTTCATAAAAAGTGCAACAGTGTCTTCTGACTTCTGTTGAAGTCAATGTTTTTAATAAGGATTATTATTTCAGCAAATCAAACCAACCAGCTGTGAGCCCGAAACGCATTATTAACTTTGACCTGAAGTGCCTAATTACTGGATTTAATGAGGAAAGAAAATCATGGAGGGTTGTAAATATGTATAAAAATTAAAATTGAAGATATTTATCCACTTTTTCTTAATGTAAAAATGAGTGCAGCCATTTGTAAATTCCATGGGTCTAGTTCCGGTCTCTTCCACACCCAGCTATTTTTAGCTGTACAAAACAGCTTGATATTGAAAAAAAAAATTAAAAAAAATTCATTGTGAAGAAAATTTAATAGGTTTTTACTCCTGGACTTTGTTGGCCTTTTGCATACTGTACACAGCATACATAATATACAATGTACTACAACACTAGTAAGAGTAGTAAGGTGTTAGTTAGTCAAACGCTCCCGGATGACATGTGTCTCCAGCCATGTGTGAAGATTTCAATGGATTCTGCTGTTCAGGTGAAGGTTAATAGTTTGTGTTCCGGCACTGAGGAAGTATGAAGGTTCTGAAAGTGACCTTGTCTCATGCTGTGATGGGACCATCATCATTCGTTGAGTGGGAGGTAATGTAAATCTGAGTGAAAATGCTTAGGCAAGAGGGCACAAACCCAGCGGTTGTCCTGTATGCCAGTATCAGAGCTTTGAGAACCAGCACTGCATGCTGGTACATTGTACGTACATACAACATTGTGTTTGTCCAAGACCCTTCTGATTTATTAGCAATATGCTGATTTATTATAAATTTTGAAAACAGTTGTGCTGCTTAATATATATATTTTTTTAATCTGTGATACTTTTTGTTTAGGATTCTTTGATAAATCTTTCTAAATAAACTCTAAAATTTGATTGGTATTATGTATGTATTTTAAATAAATGCTGTTCTTTGTTTTAGGTTTTTTATTCATTACTTTTTAATTATTCAAAAACTTTCCAATTTCCAACATTGATATTAGAATGATTTCTAAAGGATCATTAGAGAGTATTAAAAATCCTTATGCAATAATATTTCATAACATCACAGTTGTTTTGTTTTTGCAGCTTTAATGAGAATAAGGTACTTAGACAATAATTTTCTCAAGTTATCTAAAATTGTTCTATAGGATAATTTCTTCTTTTAAACACAAAATAAGATATTTTGAGGAATTTGTAAGCCAAGGGTTTCCCATGTTAATTTCCAAAACCGTCCATAGTATTGATTAATGTCACTTTTCTTTCTTCCAATAGAATAATCCAGAGTACGTGGCGAAGGTCAGGTGATGGGCGAACTTAATCCAAGAGGGCAGAGACAAAGGCAAATATCCAAAGGCAGCCAAGGTCGATAATCCAGACAGAGAAACACATGGAAACACGGAGACACGAATGGCTGAACAAAGGGATAAACACAGGTTACATCCAACATTGATGAGCAACTTCACAAACAGACAACCAGAACTTAAATACACGTAAAAACCAGGTCAGAGGGCAGAGAGTTGCAATGAAACACCAAGACAACAAATGATTGGGCGGAGACATGAGTACTGAATGAGAGTCCATGAATGAAAATAGAAACAAACACACACACAGTTCGCTGGGCGCTGGAGTGCCCTCCAGTGGCCTGAGCTGGCCCATCCAGCTGATCATGACACTACAATACTGCCATCAGCTGTTTGGTTATCAACATTCTTCAAAATGTCTTCTTTTGTATTCAGCAGAAAAATGATTCGTACAAATTTGGAACAATTTAAAAATGAGCAAATGATGAATGAATTGATGAAATGATGACATAATTTATATGAATTATGTATCATTATGTGCTCATTTAATTTTAGTTTGACACTGTATAACATCAGAGCAACAGAATCATTTGCAGTTTACGACTGAGGGTGTGAAATAATTGGTTAATAAGTACTTTATGATGTTTAGAATGAGAGAAATTGTTAGTTTATCTGTTTAGACACACTTTCTTTAGCAGAGACACTATTTCAAAGAAGCCAAGCAGAGATCATTAATGCAATTTTACTCTTGAATAGCACGATTGGAAGTTATTTCCTCTTTTCCTAGCTGCACACACTTTAATGATGTAGGTTTTCTTAACAAGGCTGCTGTGCCGTTGGCTTTTACCGCATTTGGATAATGAAAAGGCCGAGCCGCAGTATGTACGGCTTTATAGCGCTCTGAATAAATACAGATTTTGCAAATGGGAGCTGCAAGGAACTTGAAAATTACCCACTGGCAAACACAAAGGGGAAAAATGCCTCAAGCCACAAATCTGCGCTCCCGCTAGCAGACGTTATTGTACCTGCCCACAGACAACACGTGAGCGGACACAATGATACAGAAAAGGCCTGCTGAGTTTTACAAAACTGACAAGTCTTGTAGGAGCTATGAGTGAAAGCTTGCTGAACACACATGTAAGATTTGCCTGAATTTCGAGCGTAGGCAAACCTGCTCTCTAATCCAACAGGAGCTCTTGGGGCTTCATTCTGAACACGTCCCTGGTGCTGCTACTCTAACTAGCTGCTAACTGGGAAAATAGGGCACCTGAACAAGATGATTTCTGACTCCCTACAACAGCATCATTAAAATTATACAGACATTTATATTCATACATTTATGGCATTTAACCCATGCAATGCAAAATAAAATTTGTAAAATGGATCACTTTGGTTGATTGGTCAGATAGAGGCTTATGTTTAATAAAATTTAATAAAACTTAAAATTTTGTCAATTATATCCTTAATTAGCATAATTGTTAGCATATGAAGAATTCAGAAGCAAAAACCTCCGTCTGACCTTTCGCTTCCTTTAAATTACCATTTTTATCAGGCTCATGTGTTCAGTGATTTCACTTAAAGTCAAAGAAAAGGTTATTAATCAGTTATTAAATGTCTAACATTTTTTTCTTGGAGCTTACTAAACTGTTCATTAGAGGTTTGCATCTGTATATGTAATTATTTCCAGTACAAATTTTACTTCTACATTGAAATAACAATGGTGTCCATGCTTGAAGATTTTATCTTTTGTAAATTCACAACTCTTTCAGAAACTTTACTAAATCAATAGCCTACTTTAGGCTAAAAAATGTATGTCAATAAGCTAGCCTACTAGCTTAGCATAGCTCTAACTAGTTGGGTAAAGCTTTTTTGATGAGCCAACACCAGATATCATAACATATGCTAATTAGAAAATCACATGGTACAGAACCTGTTTACAGTATACAGCAAACTAGCATGTAAATCTGCAGTAATTAAAAGAAATGTGATGATGCCATTAGGTCAGACTGAGTTAGACCTATCGGACTGCACCATCTAGAGTTTCATGCCAGAACTCTGTATTAATATCTACCTCATCTGCATAAAAGGAAGTTAAAATGTCACGTTTGCATTAAAAAAATGCCTTTTTTATATCAGTTTTGCATTTGTTAACACTATTCTTATAGGTTTAGGGCTGGATTTTGTGTAGGGCGTATTTCCAGCATGATAAAGCCTTAGCTTTTAGTTACAGTCCCCAGATATTTGAATTCTGAACCGTCACAATATGTGCCTAAAGCAACGTAATAAAAACACAGCAATATGTACCTATATCAACATAATAAAAACATGCCAGTGTTCATGTGTGTTTACAGTAAGAGCCACTCAGTGGACATTTCTCTTTGAAACTGCGGTGAAATGTACAGTAAGGTATGTAAAAACCGTGCTGCACAAAAAGTGTAGAAGTACATATTTTTACGATACCAGGCTGATTAGTATGCTTAATATATGATTAAATTCCATACAATCAGTGCAAATTACTTTTCTTTTGTTTTAATTAATTCCAATTAATTCAATTTGGTAAAGGTGTTTAAAGAACACATTCAACAAATCATGTTAAAGCCATCGTACCACATAATCTAGCTCCATGTTAATCAGTTGCATTTATTTACATGCCAAACAGACATATATATTTTTTTAACTAGTAGAAAGTAGGGGAAATGAGGCAGTTTAAGTCCATACTGATTGCTTTAACTGCATCTATTTGGAAGTCTGGTGACTGATCATTAAATCTAAAGCAGATAAATGCTGGTACACAGACTCAAACACAAAGGGCATTGCTTCCTTCATTATCTGACTCTCACAGTGTAACAACACAGTCCATTAATCACCAGCAAACCCAACAGCACTATACCATTCTCTTCTCAGTAGGGGTGGCAACTGAAGCGCTCGGCATCTCTTTTTTGGACCCACTGCCATAGTTAGCTTGTCTGCAATGTTCAAAGGTGAACTCTGAAAGAGAGACTGCTTTTGTGTGATTGCGGTGGAACTGTGGCAAATTTGATTAAATTGTTGGGAAATGAGCACAGGAGACTTTTTTTGAATGGTAATTGTTTCTAGGCTGACATCTGTAAAAGGGCATTTGAATGGGTTCTCTGTGATAAAACGATGCATTCGGATGGAAAGTAATTAATGTAGGGAAGAGGGAGCTGTGACGTAACTTTATTCATTCAACGATGCATGCACAGGCAATTATAAACTAGATCAAATCAGAATTGATTAACTGGAATTTATTATTGTTTAAAATTTCTACCTGAAAAGTTAGAGTGGTTTACAAAAAAAGTCAAATGATAGTATCTGCTACAGTAAAATTACTTGAGTTAAAAATAGGTCACAATTAATTGTTTCACATTGAAGATGCCAAAGCATAGCCAAAACTTTGATTTTCAAAAGGTAAATTTCTTTACATAATCACATAAAACTTGAAAAAGTTGAATTTTCTCCAGGGGGCAGGAAAACTATACTGTGACTCAAACAGCTATAAAAAAAAAAAAAAAAAAAGATCACAGATCTGTAAATGCTGATTAGCTCAAGGTCTTCATGTAACAATCCCTGGCTGAATAGGGTTTTATACTCTATCTGTGGAGAAAAAGTGAAGTCTTCTACTGGTTCTTTGATCAACTCTTCAGCCAGATGAATCCGAATCATTCCTCCCACCTAACAAACAAGAAAGGTTATTTCTGTTGGTGTGATAAATAAAATAACACCCGGTCCAGAGAAAACTGGTTTATATGTGCAAACATGAGTGCAGAAAAACAATTCCCCAGTGCCTCTACCCCATTCCGACAAAGCAAAAAAGCGAAGGTTGCTTCTTCAACTGACTTCTCTGAAAACCGAAAGCTTCGAAGAATTCCCTTTTAAAGAAAGGTTAAGCATGATATATGTGACAGTAAGACCTACATGAAAATGTTCGAAAGTGTTTTCTATCTTCTGGATTTACAATTTTTTAGCACTTATTTAATCAGTTATTATTATTAGACATTTAGATATTTATGAGCAGAATTGTAAGGAGGCCCTCAAGAGAAATGGTCAAGAAGAAATTTGTTACGTCCTCTCACAAAGACATTTGACTTTGTGATATTTGATCTCCAAGAAATGCTACTTTGTGAACACACAGATATGTAAGAACCATTGCAAAAATGTAGTACATTTCAAAGTCACATGATCAATGGATGTATTGTCTCTTACCAGCTGTGATAAGTGCACTACTTTTGTTAAAGACTCCACCCTTATTTGGACTCAAAGTTCTCAGCTGCAAAAGCACATTATTGAGAAAACAAGCCTGTGTTGGTCTTGAAGATGGAATGAGTGTCAGCTCGGTGCAGACAGGTCGTTTCCCACCCATGCGGGAGGCCCCCTGTGCACAGTAAGTCTTCTGTCCCCGGGCAGATATGGATGCTAACGCCAGTCTCTGCTGCTGTTGCTCATCTGCTTCTCAGAGAGTTTGGCTGAGTCAGCTCCCTTCTCAGCATCACGTCCTCCATGTGAGGCCTTCCATTTGCATTTCCATTATTCATTTTGTATATACTAGCCTATTCCCGTCTGTGGTAGGGGACAGGGAGGGTAGCTCGCCTGACCGACTCAATTCTTGCATCAGTATCTGCTTCGTTTTTACGCTTCAAAATAACCTTGCTAACAAAGTCCTTTTAAAAAACACTTCTGAGAGTTGCCATAGAGTCTGGTACAGTTTGCTGCTTTGTCTATTTAAGAATCACCCACTTAGAAAGGAGAGGTCTGTCTGACATGGAAACATGGAAAGTGTTCAACCACAATTACACAGAAGTGTCATTCTTTCTGGCAGTACAGAAAGCACTAAGGACTACTCTAATGATTTCTCAGACGTACCTTAAAAAAACAAAATGAATACACTGCTTTTTTCCCCCCTGTGGATATATATGTGCCATAATCAAAACCTTAAAGTTGTGAAGAAATTAGATTAGCTACATGTACACGTACAAGTACAAAAAAGTGGCCTTTGCACTTAAAAAACGTTTTAATTTATTTTAATTTAAAACATGACATCAAAGGTCTGACAATACTTTTTGCATGCAAAGAAAAGAAAAATATGTACTTTATTCACCAAACTTCTTCTACTGAAAACCGATGAAAAAAAACAATACGGATTTGGTACGACATGGTGAGGAAATTACAAAACTGAACAAATGGTGAGCAAGAAGTTTCAATTTGGAGTGCACTATCCCTTTAAATATAGGTTTACAATAACTGCAGTAACTATGAAATATTGGATGAAAATGATAGTTACTTTGGAAAACGTCTTGAGTAAGCAGTTATCTAAAGTCCCCTCTCACATTGTCGTAAAACAGTATGAAATGCTACTACCATTGCCTTTATGCATTAGCGACAGGCTCACATGACGAAAGCCTCATGTCCTCTTGTCATCCCAGATGTAGACATTGGGCACAGATTTGGCTCAGAGCCAGGACCCACACTTCACATCCACTCTGTCTCATTCTCAACTATTTCTATGGCAACAGAGAGAGAGAAATGCTCAGAATATGTCGCCAGGCAGACGTAATAAACTTCCTTAACTTTTAGAGCTCTATAAACTGTTCCATCTGCCAAAACATGTTAAAACTGTTTGCCGATTTTGGGGAGCACATATTAGACTGGGGTAAGATGAGTCAGCTGCATTAGTCTTTTAGTGTATCACATTCTACCTACTTTTTGTCATTACCATATATTTACCATGGTCTCATTAATATGCACATGAAAAGCAGTTTTAGGCTAAAAACTATTAAAAGTAAAATGAGTATTCTAAAGCTGTATCACCCAGTGTGTTGTAGTTGTTTATTAGCATGGCATGCCGTAGGCATGAGGCCACTGACAATCACAGTGCTCCTGTAAGATCCCAGAAACTCTCATGAGAGTCATATAGCTTTTATGATGTAGTTCAAAAGGCCAATCGGAACGTGATTTGTATGGCTGCGGACCGTGATCACAGTTTCTACTGGGAGGCACCCCACGATCGTGATTTCATTACTGTAAACCATAGCCTACTTCAGGGTAAGATGTGCCAGTGGCTTTGCATTTCAATGTGTCACTGGGCTAGATCATATTTTAAAGGACATAATCATATGGTACTGAGCTATAAACATTTTTTTTTTTTTGTACATCTAATAATGCCTCTTTATCTCATTAATCCTAATTAAAAAAGTGGCACAAGTCCACTACTGTTTAGCATTTTGCCATTCGCAGCACATTTCCATTGAATTTCAACAAGAAGATCATCCTAGAAACCATGTTGATGTTAGACCGAAACATCGCTCAGAGTCTTTACCGTCTGTTTACACTTTTGGGAAATCACAGTCTTCATATCCACCGCCTCAGCAAACAGCGGGAAATGTTTATTAATGTTGTCCGCATGATTTAAAGATGCAAAGCATTTAACATGAGTAATAACTTTGGGGGACTTAAATGTCTTGGCCACAGCTGTATTCATTAGAGTGTACCCAGATTGATTACTTTTAATGAATGAGCAACCACTGTACAATCAGGTAAGGGCTTTTGGGTGTGATACAGACATCAAAAGAAATGCTTGTTTCGGGTTTCCATTTCCTACTTGCAACAGAGTTTGCTCATGCATACGTGATAACTTATAATCGATGCTGGGGTGTAATAAACAATAGAGCAAAACGGTTATGCTATGATAAACCAGAACTTCTAATCTGCATGGTAAGATATTTTTTTGGAAAGGATGAGAATACAAATAGCTTAAAAGCTTATCATACGACTTCAACACCCAGTTTGATTTTAGGCTCATAGGTACAAAAAAAGAGGCTAAAACGTGTTTCACTGTTTTGTATTTTTAAATGCAAAGTCATTTTCATTCTTCTCTGACATTAGTACCTCACATATCCCATTGCCCACCCCAAATTGGCATCCTCTATTGCCAAAGGTATCCATTATCCAAGCTGCTTTACAACACCAACTACACCTACACAAGCGATACAGCCTCCCTCGGCTACATATAATTGATAAGGCTCTTGAGAAAGAAACCTAGGGACAAGATGAAGATCAGGCTGAAGGAAATTGATTGAGCTCATAAATCCTGTCCAGAGCAGCACCATATTTTATTAGCGCTACACTAGAAGAGTGGGATCCTGCTGCGATTTAAAAAACGAGGATTCGGTCTATGTGTGTGTGTGCATATGTGTGTGTCATGCCTCTGGTTTTGTCTGTCTGCATCTCTAGGGACGCATTTTACACAGCCATTACTAGACATTTGCTTAATTCCCCATGAATAATGGAACTACTGATTTTTTATTCAAAAATACTTGATAAATACACGCCATTATCAAAAACAACAAAAGAATCCCTTAAAACACAACACATTTTATAATCATATTGCCCTTAACCATACTTCAACCCACTTTTGCGAACCCCACCCCCTCCACCCCCTCTAACATTTGGTTCAAAGAGACCTTTTTTAATCCTGGCATCATCTGTCTGTCTGTAATCTAGCACTTGACTACACACTCCAAGAGATCAGCGTTGTGCGCACAACAATAAAAAACGTGGAGCTGAACAGATGTGGGTTTCTTGCTGTAGGGATATGCTGCATATAAACAATAGTAATATCGTGAAACAAACTGTCTGTGTTAAAAGCTGGGTTATTTCTGCGAGGATCACCTGAGCTCAAAAATGTGGCATCCCAATTGAATTAATGACCCATCCCTGAAGCCGAACTCCTGCTCCGAACCCTTTTAGTAGCTTTCAGGAAATGGATGAGTCCGGTAGGTTTTAATTTTTAGGTTACCTCACGGCTCACTGCATTCGATCTTATAAGCATAATGAGATTGCCATAGCTTGCAAGACACTAAGTATTCACATATTTACCCTGAAGAAATATGGAAAGAAGTGTGCAGACGTAGTCTCTCAGCTGTAAGACAAATTCAAATAAGTATGCAAGATGTGTTTTTGTTTGTATTGGACACATAAAGGTTTGATATCGAGTTTCTAGCTGTTTATTACAACTTGCTGCTCTACAAGATTGAGAAAAACATGACTTGATTGCAATGTATATTGACATTTTGATAGGACATATATCGGAGGGCTCACTGCAGAGACATGAACTATGATTTGCTATTAAAGTGGGTATGCTATATAGTGCTATTATAGTGGGTGGCATTAGAGGTAGGGACATTAATAGAAAGCTTTTTGATTGGTCAGAAATGTGTGGTGCAGGATGAGTCATCAATGTTTTTAGTCCATTTACCAGGGAAAGAATATCTTTATTTCTGCGCTGAGTATTAGTTTGTATTAAAAAACAACAACAACAAAAACAGCATTAAAAAAATAGATATTTTACCTGTATCATTAACCTTCCATATAAGGAAAAGTTTACCCAAAAATGAGTCACACAGTTGATGGTAGCATTGACTTCCGTAGTAGTACATTCTTAATTTCTTAGTTTGAAACAACTTGAGGGTAAGTCAAGGATGAAAGAATTTTCATGAGACTTATTGCTCCTTGCCTTTGTAAAGGGCTACAGAAGCCATTGACTACTCAAGATAATCTTGATCAGATTAACATTGGCTATCGACTGGTTGAGTATGACAATGTACTTTCTCCCCTAAATCCTTCCCCACATCTCTCCAGATAAATGCATAGAGTATTGCAGTGGATATGTGACTTGGAGGTGATGAGAGATGATGCTGTGGGCTTTCAGGCGCATCAGAGTGTGGCAATATTTTGACTCTTATTCGTATATTTAGATCTTGTTAGAGTCAAGCACCCCATCAAATGATGATATCTGTAGGGCTATGAGAAGTTTGGCTGTTTATGATATATTATTATACAAAATATGCGTATCTCTATACAGTATATTGTAAGACATCAGGGGTATTTTCTTACATTTAATTAATTATCCTGATTCGAAAAAAGGAATACACCCTATTGACCAATCCATCCAGAGTTTAGCACAATTTAGTGTATTTTACCAGTTTTGCCTTAATTTGTGGCCATCGAGCTAATACAAATTCTAGTGTTTGCTTCCTGTATAAGAGCAGTATAGCTTTAAGATCTGAGCAAAACTTGACTTTACAAAACCCAACACACAGGACACGATTCTTAAAAATAAAACACAATTTATTGAACTATTCTACTATAACATGACTAACCTAGTGGATACTCAAACACACACACACGGTTCTGAGAATGGAAAGCAATTGTCTCAGAAATTCTTGCTACTAGTTCTAGAATCATGACCAGAGAGAAATCCCCAATCAGAGGTTTAGTTTATCGTTAACTTTCAGTTGCACCATTCAGCGAGAAAGGAGGTATTTGTTATTACTGCTCCGAGCTGAAAACAGCTGATGGGCTCGTCAGAGGGAATCCCGGCACTCGGCATTGATCAGTTTTACGACTCATGAATGGTTTAGGAGGAGAACTCAAGATTTTTTGGAATGTTGTTCTTTTGAGGCTTGTCTGTTCATTGCTATCAAGTCTTACAATATATTAAATATGATCTTTCTGGTACTAAAATCTGATTGCCTGACAGCCTTGCAGCAGTGTAATATTCTAGTGATAACACAATTCTAATCTTTTACTGTTTGTATCACTCCACTTGTGGTATTTCTCTTAGTGAGTGTCATGAGAAATAGTGTTATAAATAATATAGGTTTTGTCTCACAGAATTAAGTTTTACCATTTTTGTTTGTTTGTTTGTTTTAGGTCAGAATAAACTTGTTGAGTTTTTGTTCCAGATCTTCTGGAATTTACCACTGGCTCTGATGTCTCTGGTTGAACATGAGATATTATTTGTTTGGGGTAAATCTAATGAGCAGTCTCCGGTCACATTAATCTATTATTTGTTCAAGAGTGATTACTATTATTTCTTCCTGAACGGTGTTGAGTGAGGACAAAGTCTCATAGCATTATATTTGAACTTTAATGCTGTATTTCAGAGCACTGCCTTTGTACTTTTGACAGCTTTTATGATGGCTGTTTAAATAAAGTTAAATATTATTTAATAAAAAATATTTTAAATTATTAATAGTAGTACTTAAAAATAGTTTTTGTGTGGGTGATTTTCTCCCATTCTGCCTTTTATTTTGATATACACTGAAACAGGGTTGTAAACAAGGAAGTCATTTTCACTATAAAATACATTGTTTTATAGTGTATATGAGATTGAGATGAAGAATGATTGTTTTTGATGCAAATGCATCATACCATCTTTCTAATACTGTACTCAACATAATTCAGTGAGCTTTTAAAACACTAATAATTCATTAAATGTTTTTTAATGAAGCAACTCAGCGTTCCTTTGTTAATAGTTCTAGAGTGGTATTTTCTAATTCGTAACAGAGGCATTTGCACACTTGTGCCGTTGAACTTTTGCATAAAATGAAAGCATTAAAGCAGACTAAATAAAAGCATGTCCTGCAAACCTTGCATGTTCTTTTTAATCAAACCTGAAATGTCTTGCATGCATTTGTACCACAGTTGATAAGAGTTCAGATAAATTGTGCACAAATTACTTCTTGGAAGGCCAAGCAGCAAGCAGCCTTTCAAGATTAGCCATCAATATGACTGAGACTTATGATAGCGAAGCACCCAAGATGTTCTACAGATCTCATGATTGAAAGACACCAAGTGGAGAGGTTCTGGAATGAGTGATGTCGATCTCCATGGAAAAGAACACCAAGGCGAACTTGGCAAGAAGCCAGAGTTTAAATATGAAAAAGCATGTAATGAGTCTCAGAGGAGCTGCTCACAAGCTCTGGAGAAAAATGGAGGGAGATTGAGGCCGACACAAGGAAAGGAAAAGGATATTCAGGCGGAAAAGTAATCAAGGTCTCTAGGGCATCTTCCCCGAGGCTGTACCTCCACTGAGAAAGTGTCATGAAGAGTGAGGGCGAGCGGGAGGTTTGGTGCTCTGATGGGCAGATAGATAAAGACTGAGTGACTTCATCTACACATGGGATAAACTCGAACACTGTGTGTTGGGCCCTGGACATGTGACATTATATCTCCCAAAATACTCTACATCTAGATTAGATATGAACAAGGATCTTGTGTTGAAACACTCACTTTATCAAATACAGTACATGTGTATGTGAATAGAGGAATCAAGTGCTCTTCTAAAGAATTCCTTCCATTAGTGCTTTCAGCTGTCGTGGTTTTGATTTGTTAGCTTATATTCTCATATCTCCACTGTTTAATAAAAAATACATTACATTTGATATATCTTTAAGGTTGTGCCGTAAAAATTCAATAACTTGGAGTTGTTTTATAAATAACCACACATCTCTGAAAGGTAAAATTATTTTATAAAAGAGATAGTCCACACAAAAATGAAAATGATCATTTTTTACTCACCGTCGTATTGCTGCAAACCTGTATTTTTGTTACATATATCTTTAAACAAACATTTTTTTTTCAGTAAATAGTAAACATGCATTATATACATTGCTCAAAAAAATAAAGGAAACACTTAAACAACCCAATGTAACTCCAAGTCAATCACACTTCTATGAAATCAAACTGCCCACTTAGGAAGCAAAACTGATTGGCAATCGGTTTCACATGCTGTTGTGCAAATGGAATAATCAAGTCAAGTCACTTTTATTTACAGTATATAGTGCTTTTAACAATACAGATTGAAGCAAAGCACTGAACATTATAAAATAGAAGAACAGAGTGATGGTAATGTATAATGACGAGAATTAAACTTTATTTATCAAATGCAGAGACGGTCTCT
>JAUCMU010000002.1:4891599-4920703 GCA_032275025.1 Enteromius treurensis | reverse complement strand
CAGAAATCTGGCTGATAAGTAAGTGATCAAAAACTTATTTGATACAGTAATATAAAAATCATACAATGTGATTTTCTGGATTTTTCTTTTTAGATTCTGTCTCTCACAGTGGAAATGCACCTATGCTGAAAAACATCACTGTATGTATGTATATATATATATATATATATATATGAACCTATTTAGTTTTTGAAATACTAGGCAATACTAGAAAATGTCTTGAAGGGCAAAACAAAAACAAACAAAAAAACACATTCACAGCACTAAATGAGAATTTTATAGCTGACATAGTGGAAATGACATAATGGTTTGGAACATGTCAAACCAACTTAATCAAAGCACAATACCTAGGCGAGACTATGTGTGTCTAACACTGTCTCACCCTCAAGTTTTGATGGTTGAAACTTGTTTTAAGAAGTTAGGGGTTCCAGATTTAGTTTATTAAGACTTCTTTACTTGTGTAACATTCTAGGCCATTGAAGTCTTTAATTGCTAACTTGGATAGCTACATAACAATAAAATAAGAAAATTCTCAGGCCATCCAAGATGTAGATGAGTTTGTACTTCATCTGAAAATAATTGGAGAATTTAGCACTGCTACTTTTAACACTTGCTCACTCTGCAGTGAATGGGTGCTGTCAGAATGAGAGTCCAAACAGCTGATAAAGACCTCACAATAATCCACAAGTAATCCACACCAATCCAGCATCAATTAACATCTTGTGAAATTAAAAGCTGTTTTTCTTTTTGTAAGAAACACATCCATCATTTAGTTTTTTTTTTTTTTTTTTTTTTTACTTTAAACCGTTGCTGACTACCCTATTTTCCGCGCCCAAGATCTAAAAACAATAACTAAACAAATAGTTTGGCCAGTACATTACTGTATTCGTTCCGAGCTGTACTTATTTAATAAGCTGACTGTGTGATTTAAATACATAAAAATACTGCACAATTGTACTTGCTGTTCCTGTGTACAGTATATTGGTTTTCTTGGACATTAAGTCAATACTTTAAAATGGTAATAACACTTGACTATCACAGATGCCCTGGATTTAGCTTGATGTTTCCTCCTCCTCCTCATGATGTAATCCAAGGCAGATATCTAACTATAATGTCAGCACGTGAAGCAGCGAAAAGAAAGATAGCTCTGACACCAGAGTGAAAGCGCTACATGGGACAAGGGCAGCTGCCAGCATCATAACTTCACAGGGCATTAATTGTTTCACCGCTGTCAGCAGGATTGCCTCTGCTCGTTGAACCCTGGCCAAGGAGCAGCACATCAGCCAAATTGGAGTCCAGTAGGTATGTAAGTAAGAGTTCCAGGGAATTATGTTTTCGCATTACAGACCGAGGTGTCAAGCTCAATTTCTGAAAAAGTGCTGAGGCCAGGTGGAACTCTCAGCCTTTGGTAATATTCACAGCGGTGAATCGAAATGTGCAACTGACAATTATACCTACTTACGCAATGACAGCTAGCTCAACAACTGATCAGAGTAAGGTTTTAGTGCTTATAAAAATTTATGCAAATTAGTAAATTCCTTTTTGCTTGCTGAGCACAAAAAAAAAAAAAAAAAAAATACGGGCAAAAAACAACCAATAGATTTATATTGTAAGCATGGGGCTAGGACATCACATAGACCTGCAACCTTATTATTTATTGTCTATTAATTGTGTAGCCAACTGCTGAAAACAATCTGAATACTTAAAGGAATAGTTCTCCCAAAAATGAAATTTACTCACCAGTAGGCCATCCAAGATGTGAATTTGTTTCTTCCTGGAATAGATTTAGCCTCACATCACTTGCTGATCAATGGATCATTTGCAGTGAGATTATCACCTGTTTGAACTCTCATTCTGACGGCACACATCCATTACAAAGGATCCATTAGTAAGCAAGTGATGTTTTGGATGGCTTGAGGGTAATTTTTTAGCAAATATAATTTTTTTGTAAACTATTCCTTTAAACAAGAGTTAAACAGTGATGAGGACATCTACCAAAACCTGCAAAAAAATATTTGTGGTCCTGTGATAGATAAACCACCGTAGCCAGGAACACACTTTCAACTGCCATGACCTCTTTCTGAACTGTTGTTAAAGACTGCAGCTGTCTGGCCTCGATTTCCAGGCAATTGTACAATTGCTGAGACTCGGTGCACAGGGATAAGCTGTTCTCTTTAAAGACAGGCAGGAAATGTTAGAAACACAAGCCTCTTTCATTCTTGGCAATAACATTTTCACTTATTCAGGCATTCACATATTATTTAATAATTAATATATAAGATGGTCAGCTTCAAGGTAATTGGCTTTGCTCAATCAGTTCACAGCCTTGAGAGGTTAAATGCTTTTGTTAACCGGCTTGTTAGTTTGAAGGAGACACTTGATGGACAGAAATTGCAGGGTTGCGCTAATGATGAAGCAGGAAATAGCAGTGCCACTCAAACGTTTCCTTTGCAATGAGGACAACCACAGCCAATCAGATTCCAGTCCATGTGAGAGCCCATAATAATTGATTAGACTGGAATTGTGGAATTCATAAGAACAATGTCAATCAAACCCAGGGACTTTAGGTGAGCCTGTATCAAATGAAAAATAGTCTCAAACAATGAATTATAGAATTAATCACATTATATGCTTAGACAAAACACATTTAATATCTGGAAAAGAATGGAATATATTATGCTCTTTTGCGGCTTGCCATTTTTGAAACACAGCTACTTCAAAATTAACCCTAGAATTCTTGCAGATTAATGTTATACCAAATGTGGGGGGAAAAAAATTTGTATATATATATATATATAAATTTATTAAGGAGCCCATGACTGCTAAATGCTAATTATCTTTTTGGCTGTGAGATCAAACTACATTTCCCACAATCCTCTGTGGCTATCACAGATCACAGATAAATCACCCATTAGCTATGAATAATCTGCTGTAAATGAAGTTGAGAGAAAGAAAAATATGAAATTGTACTACATTTTGGCCGAAATCACTTGCGCACGTCATGACGCATTGGCAATTAGTTAGGTCCACGTGCAGCAGAAATTACTGGAACAAAATAGATCAGGTTTAATGATAAGGTCTTGTCGGGTAGAGAAACGGACATTTCTCTTCTGCATGCCTCTTCTTTTACGTTAGCCGAGGTAATAGACTTGTTGTGTCACCCACTCGTTTTCCAGTGGAAATATAGAGTGAGAGGGGAAGAGATTGCTGCTGGAGATGTCAGTTCGCCAGAAGAGGGCATTCGGATGCTGTCTGACAAAGTTATGGTGCGACAGGCGGTTGTGGTTAACCACTCACAATCCTGCTGCATCTCTGTACTGTCGGGAACTGTACATGAGAGGAGAAACATTCCCGATGGAGTAACACTTCCAAACATTATTCTATGAGCGCAGTAATTTTGGGCTGCATTGAAATCTTCTAAACATCCCAATTCTCACTGATATTGTAATACCCACGGATTAATCTACGGTACGCATCATCCTTTCGGGAAAGACAGTATTTGCGCAGTATGCTGCGATGGAATATACTGAGGCGGAAGGGGATTGCTGGGATTTCCATAAGTTTGACTTGTGGTAGATAACTTGGATTTGGAATCGCGCGTCTTCGGCTCTGTTTGTGACTTGAGGTACAATTTTAGGACGTCAAATGGATTCTTTCTGTTCAAGTGGATGTTTATGATGAGAATTTTGTTTTGAGGGGAATTGAAAGATATGGTCAGCGGTCAGTCAGGAGAGACTGAAGATTTCCCGCGCCTGCTCTGCGGTGGAGGACTACAGGCGGGCGCTCGTGAAAGAACCGAACCATCTGAAGAGAGCGCGTGCCATGCCGTTTCGGGTCTCAAGCGGTAGAAAGCTGTAAAACCTGTGGCCAGGAGTTGACTGAGACGCGGTTATGGGTAAGTTTGCGTATTCTTTTTCGGTCCTAAGCGAACGTGGAAACCACGGTGGATGTTTATGGCTTGATAAATTGGGGAGGAATTCCCTGCAGTTTTATTCATTTTGCAGTGTAATGTGAATTGGCTTCAGACGGTGTGCATGCAGTAAAACTAAGAGACCGTATGTACTCTGATAAAAGCACAAGGTGTTCATGCATATTTATGCATGCATTCATTGGATGTCCCCCTTAATTTGCATGCATCGATTGATTGTGCATTTGATAATCACACATTTCTTGCTCAAATTTGACCGTGCGTTCACTTCAGCCCACAGTGGTTTGGTTATGGTGAGGCACGGTCAAGTGTATCCGTCTGTTCGTTTATCTGATGGTCGTTTATTCAGTGTTTTCATGACCTGTAGGCATAGTTTTTTATGTTGAAGAGTCTGATAACTAATATCTAGAATTGTTTTTTTTCCCTTTACAATAATATCTAAACGATCATTTTACTAGATCACACATGTTTTGAATGAGTGTTTTATATTTAGTTTAATGTATAATTTAAAAATATTTAAATATAACAAACTTGATAACAATCATGTTATGAGGTTATATTTAAATCATCCCGATGGTAAAATTCATTGCAATCTGTGGTTTGGTCTATTATAAGGGTTTAGGGCCAATTGCTAAGCAACCTATTTCTCAGTCCAGAATGAATGGTCCTTATCTACAAAGCTGAATGTCCGAACAATATGTTAAATAATTATATTACTTATAAATGGTGTTGTTAGGTGCTCTTCAATTGTGATCCACTAAATGGTGCCATTCATCCACACACCTGAAAACCAATTAAGTTGAAAAGTGTGAATATTGGTAAAAATATCGGTCAGACTGATTATTGGCCTATCTCTGTTCTTCATCTCTCAGTGATTTAAAGAGCAGATTGATGCCAAGTCATTGATTAACACTGGAATGCTAATTGAACCTCATTTTTGGCAGCGAGGCAATTTCTCAGAGTGTGCCTGTGCATTATTGATAGTGAGATCGCACACAGATAGTTGATAATCTTTTGTAAATATCAGACTTGCATGTGCTGTTGGAAAAGATGCACATTATGTGCATGCATTGTGTTATGTGTGTAAATAATAAAAACAAAATAAAGTGTTTAATGAACTGTTCAGTCTGCATAAGTAGTTTGTTTGAGTTATTTCTTGATCATCAAAGGAAGGCGACTCAAGAGATTTTGGCGTTGAAAACAATGGGGACAAAATCAATATGCATTGGATCCATGTTGACACCGTCTTTAGATCTTAATCTTTTTCACTTTGCATTTGGTAAAGTGTGCATACTCTTTATATTCCTTACATATTTCTCATGATTTCTAGACTCATTATTTAACTAAGAGGTGTGATTAACTGTGAGCCGCAGACCTTCTCATGGCCACATTAGAGTACTTGATTATAGATGTGCTTTCAATCATTTTACAGGGGCTATTTGACAGATATGTGACCTGCTCTGATTGTTATTTGTTAGCGATGTGCTGCAAGATGGCCTTCCACAGCTCGTAAAATGATGAGCTATGCTTGCTGCTTTGCGGCGCGGTAGTGGGAGATTTTGACAGCAAACATAAAATAACCAACCTGGCAAAAATTTTGGAGCATCACTGTGAAGGGTATGTGCAAAGAGGGGAAAAGGTGTAGGTGCATCTAAAATAATAATAAGTGGCAGTGCAAGTTTGCTACAAATTAATTTTCATTAGACTTTCTTTGGACCATTAACTTTATCAGCATCATTTCATTAGCAAATGTCATTAAGCTGATACAGTCTGATTGTCTGGTTAGTATGAATGGGAGCCAGTGACGTAATTACTTTATTGTACCGCAGCCTGCTTGTGCATCAGTTGTTAGCAACTGTACACTCATGGATAGCAGCACCTTGCTTTGTTTTGATTTTTTTTTTTTAATCACAATCAGTGGTTTCCAAAAATTGCTTGAAGCCTGCGCTCATACAGAAAAATAAGAAGGTCATTGCAATAAATAAGAAAATATAAATTCAAGTGGCTTTTTTTTTTTTTTAAATATTGCTCAAACTTTTCTAAAAGCAAAACATCTCACAAACAGTTTTGGCATGATGTGATAAGAAGGGGTATGCTATTTAAAATTAAGACATTTCTGATTATCAGCTTGTTCAATCTTATCAGCTGATTGCAAACTAATTGCAAAAATGTGTAGTTAAAACTGACATCTAGCATTTTGAGAAGAGGGTTTGCTGTTTAGTTGTCTTATGCAGTGATTTCATCAACTTGTAGGGGTAATGGAAGTCATTTTTTGAAGCCACTGTATATCATAATCACGAACAGGAGCTACATTAATAAAGTTCATGACCGTTTAAATGTTTGGTTCTGATATGCTGTTAAATGGAGTACCTCATGAATATTTTCTCCTTTTCAACCTCAGAGAACATCTGGCAGACTTACTGTAACATAGCACTAATTAATCTAAACCATTCTATTATGTGCATATGGTTTTAAAATGTTGTTTGGGTGGATCTGGAGTCGTTTTGCTTTCAAGCTAAATGGATGTTTTGATGTTTCATAACTACTTTCGTGAATTCTTATGACAATATTAATGTGTCATAGCCGCATTCTTCATCTTGTACAGACATAAAATGCTTTAGGAATATTTTAGAATTTAATTTCTAGCAAGCTTTGTAAACGTTTATGAATAAGGGATAGAATTGAAAGCCTGTTACAGCAACACAGTGTAGGCATGAAGGCCAGAAAAATGCAGCACAAATGATAAAATCCTATTATTGGAAAATGTCCAGGCTTTGGCCAAGACCTTCACAAAAAGAACATGTGTATTTTACCCAGACCTCTAACCTCTTTGAGCCAATGTTTAGTCAGGAACTCACTGCTGATATAATGCCTCGCTTCCCCCACCTCCCCCATTTATTTTGACAATAACAACACCTACAGTAGGTTTTCCTTTGTGTGGACAAAGGCTGGTAGCAGAGTCACTGAGCAGCTAGGCAAATATAACTGATTTGCTTGACTGACAATCATTTAGATTATAATTAGGGACTAATAGGATGGCCGAGGCATATCTCTCAGGACATTTCCTTTCATACTGTAGTGGGCTCATGTCCAAGCTTATTGGAGGACTGGCTTGCTCTGATAGCATGTTTGCCATTGCCAGAGAGAAGAATTAAACAACATGGCATGACTGGATTGATTTACACAGTCACCACTGTTAATTGAGTCCTGTGTGGTATCATACTGCTGTAAAAATGTAATATTTCAAGGGTTTGTAATCACAGAACAATATTTCTTCTCTCATTAGTCGTCTTAATCTCTGCTTTGAAACTGCTCAATAATTAGGCCAGGGTATTGTCAACTACCTCACAATATGATGCACATCATTTTGCACATTTCACGATTCAACACATTGCAATGCATCACAGCGCCCTAATAGGATCATGATTGAATCTGGGCCAAAAAAGTGAGAGAGATACTCTGTGAGGGAGAGTGCATATCACTTGCTGTTTGATTTACTTGTGCCTTCTATTGTGACTAATGCTGTATGTACACATTAAATACAAGTTTAATAAAATAAATCCTCTTAAGTAGCATTATTTAGGTAATACCCTATTCATTTGTGTAATCGAGAAGTAAGTAGTATCTTGACTGTTTTTTTTTTTTTTTTTGTCATTTTAGGCTTTGCCATGAGGCACCGCTGGTTCATGGTGCCACTGCTAATGCAGGCATGGCTGTCTGCCACCCCTTGCTTTGGTGACCGTCCTTGCCCTCGGAGCTGTCGATGCGATGGCAAAATTGTATACTGTGAGTCTAGCGCATTCCGTGATGTTCCCAAGAACCTCTCAGGCGGCTGTCAAGGCCTGTCCCTGCGGTATAACAGCTTAGCAAGCCTGAAGGCTGGCCAATTCGTTGGCCTCAACCAGCTCATTTGGCTGTACCTGGACCACAACTACATTGCCAATGTGGATGCACGTGCTTTTCAAGGGATACGGCGGCTCAAAGAGCTAATATTGAGCTCCAACAAGATCACACTGCTACATAACACCACATTTCACCTGGTACCAAATTTGAGGAACCTTGACCTTTCCTATAACAAGCTACAAGCTCTACAACCAGGGCAGTTCCAGGGACTGCGCAAGCTACTCAGCTTGCACATGCGCTCCAACTCCCTTAAGAATCTTCCCTCTCGCCTTTTTCAAGACTGCCGTAATCTTGAATTCCTTGACCTTGGCTACAACCGACTGCGCAGCATTACTCGCAATTCAATGTCTGGCCTGATGAAGCTAACTGAGCTGCATATTGAGCATAACCAGTTCTCCAAAATCAACTTTTTCAACTTTCCACGCTTCTATAACTTGCGTGCTCTTTACCTACAGTGGAACCGCATTAGGACCATGAGTGAAGGCCTTACATGGACCTGGACATCGTTGCAGAAGCTAGACCTTTCAGGAAATGACCTTCAGGAGATCGATGCAGAGGTGTACCGGGCAATGCCAAATCTGCAGACGCTTAATCTGGATTCAAACAAGCTTATCAATGTGTCTCAAGAAGCTGTGGATGCCTGGACCTCTCTGACAACAATTAGTCTGGCAGGCAACATGTGGGACTGTGGATCGGTTGTGTGCCCACTGGTGGCCTGGCTGAGAACCTTCCGTGGAAACAAAGAAATTAATATGATTTGCGCATCACCCAAAGAAGTCCAAGGGGAGAAAGTTATGGATGCTGTTGACGCCAATGGGGTTTGTAGGGTTGCCCCTGCTGTATCGTCAACTGTAATTGTTCCCTCTACCCCCTTTGTCGCCTTTGCCCAGACCCCAGCCAGCTCTTTCATCCCGACTCTAAAATCTGGAGACAGCCGAAGGAGCCATGGGACATCCTTAGAAGGTACCACCTCTTCTGCACCTTCTCAGCCTGCTGTCCCACCACCTGAGCAAGACTTTGAACCTGTATCATTCCACAAGATAGTAGCAGGAAGTGTTGCCCTCTTCCTGTCGGTTGCCATGATCCTCCTGGTAATTTATGTGTCATGGAAGCGCTATCCAAGTAGTGTTAAGCAGCTACAGGAAAACTCTGCTGCTGCTCGCAAACGTCGGAAAAAGTCACGGGAGACAGAGCGCACACTCAGCACACCATTGCAGGAGTACTATGTGGACTACAAGCCTAATAACACAGAGGGCACGGATGTGCTGGTCAATGGTACTGGGCCGTGCACCTACACCATCTCTGGCTCCAGAGAATGTGAGGTAAGACTCCACAAAGCTTAGTATCCATTGGATTTGGTGTATAACTACATACATTTTAAACTGCTTTTAAGAAGGTCTTTCACTTCTTGTGCTGATTTGATTTTTCTGATTTTTTGGAGATTGTAAATGTCGGATAAAACTATGTGTGGGAGGAATTTGTTTTTGCCAGAGATATTTTAGGACAGACATGTTTTTGGCACATGTTGTGGTTAGTTTAACCTTGGACGAGGTGGTAATTTACAATTGCATATTGATTTGTTAGTACGTATTTGATAAGTTCTGTTAATCCAGATGACTTCTTGTCTTTTAGGAGCAGTTGTATTTTGGGTTGTGGTAGGGCATTGCATTTTTACACTAATTCATCTGCCTGCAATACTTCCTTCTACCTGTGAGGCATCTACTTGAAGGTGACAGGATAGTTTTTAATATGCTCTGGGATAAAAATAATAAGCAAGAGCCTGTATGAAACAGAGATTTGTGATTCTTTGAATTTTTTTGTTACAGTAATCACGAACGTCCTCAATAAGCAATTATATGTTTGTCCTCATTAACATATGTACGCTCAGCGACTCCCAAGTCCGTAATGAAAATGTTTTGTCTTTGGGGAACTTCAAACAAATCCCGTTAATGAAAAAACCTCCTAACCATACTTCTAATCCTGACTGCTATAAACGCATTGGTTCTTTCAACACTGTTTGATCCTTACTCATAGTTTGTGTGAAACAGCGCAAAGCGTAGTGTGAAACACAATGGTTCTCTCTATTTTCTCTCTCCTTTTCCTCGTCATCTTCCTGGGGCTATGAGAATATCTTTAATGACACCCCCACTTTATCTTCCAAGGGCTCTTTTTTGACTTCTTCCTTGTGTATCGCTTCATACCTTTTTTCAGCCTCTTTGCTTCACACTCATTCTTCCCTCTTGAATCATCTTTCCCTCATTTTAGATCATGCTCTTTTATACTTCATTACAATCTGCAGTTCCAATTTACAAAATACTCTTTTTGTCAGTGTGCCACTCAGGACCCTGCTGACATTGTGTCTTAAAAGCTAGGGTCAATTACCACTTTTCAAGAAGCCAGTTTTGTGTGTGGTTTGTATACATTGCTGTATTTACATATTTTCATGCTTTTCCCAAGGGGCAGGTGCTACTGTACCTTTACTGCTTCGGGCTAAGAAACTTGTCAGTGGTGGAGTAAGGTGTCATTAGAGGCAGACACCGCCTCTGGCAGGTCCATAATAGGACGTATATGCCGGCTGCTGGCAAGACAGGGCTGAGTGAAACAAGAAAGACAGGAAGACATGGTAGACAGGTAAACAGGTATGCCAAATCAGGTCACAGGAAGAGAAGACTATAAAGGTGGGTGAGAACACAAAGGCACACACAGAATGACATCCTGACAGCAATGTTGACCTCTGCACATGGGTCCCTGGCCCTTCTCTGATCTGCCACCTCAAAGCATTTTTTTGCGAGATCAGAGGTGCACATCCGTGTCTAACAGATTGGCATGTTTTTCTCTTGTGACTTCCCAAGTCAAGGAACTTTTTTTTTCGTTATTACTTGCAAACCCCTAAGTCTCTTGCACAAAACGTGTCCCTTTTTGCCTTTGTGATATGTCTTGACAGCATAAAAGAACAACTAAAAAAGAAAACGGTTTGTCTTGCAGTGTGCTTGACCAAAGGGCCAAGGTTCGGTTTGTTAGCATGACCTTATTAGCCCATGCTAGCAGAGACCATAACTTGACAGTTAATCCAAGACAATACCTGGCTAACTATTGCCTAAAGTTTAGGGTCAACCTGTCAAGTCCATAATCATCTAAAGTCCTCACATCGAGTGGACTTGCTTGACTTGTTTCCATAATGTTATCCATTAATAGTCTATAATTCTGAATTGTTTGCCTCCTTTTTTCCCCTGCTGTCCTCCATACCACAGCATTGCTGCATCAACACTAATGTGGTTTGGCTTCCCTCCCGTGCAGCAAAGCGCACGTCACCCATGATTGATGAGTTCTATTCTCTCTCCTGCGATTTGGTATTCCACACGCGCACCTGATTTACGGGCTTTTCACATCAAGCCAAAAGACTAGATTCAAACACACAGTTCAGATTGCTCCTGTCTTGAAAACCAGTGTTCTCCTCATGCCTTACATTGCTTCTGTTGCGAATCACAAATGGCATAAAGGTGTGGAAGAGACTGCTAAGAGGGATTGTCCTCTGACCTCACCTTGAAAGCGGTTCTCTGTTAAACTGACATACGATTTGGCCATCTTTCATCGTAAAATATAATGCCAAGATCTAATGTCTTCTTCGATCGATTTAGATCAACCGAGGGTCTTTATCGTCACAACTCATAAAGGCTCAACTGCGGATGAAGCGCACACTCAATCCATTTATTTAGGTAATGAACTTTATTTTACTGAGCAGTCATGCTGTAGCAGATTAGAACTGTACAGCTGGTTTCTTTGATATTGCTGTCTTGATTTATTCATTTTGATTAGTAAAACAAACATGATTGTACTAAAAAACATAGTTTTCCATTTCCAATATTTATTATTGTAGTTGTTGGGAGGTGTCACAAAACCCATCAGTTATCTTTACATTGGAGCTTATACCTCATTACATGTTCTCATAAAACATAAAATACTCACACAAGTGAAGGAACGAGGGCATCACTCTGCCAGGCCCATTGGGGCTATCGTGTGTGTATATGTGTTCGTCACGGAGGCTCTGAAATCAAGCGTGTTTTTGAAGGCACCTCATTCAATATTAATTCTTTTTAGTTGTGAGCAATTAGGCCAGTACCATCACATTTTGCCGTATTGTACATTATGTTGCTGTCACATTTGCATTAAAAGCTTAACCTGTCAGCCTGTGATGTGTTTCGTGGATTTAAAATGGCTCTAATTGCTTTTGTAGAAAAAAAAAAAAGAACAAGAACTTTGCTTCATGTAACAGTGAAAGCCCTACAACAAGGGCATTAATCATCATTAGACTCAACAATTTTTAGTTAACAAATTGGTGTTGAACAGTACCTTTGACCCCAGCAAATAATGAAAATGGACTAATCCCCCCACCCCCAAACGGACAAAAGTGCCTGCTGGAGATTAACGTTTGGACCACAAATCTGGTTAGGAGTTCAGAATGGGCTCATGAATTAAAAACTGGACTAAAATAGAGAAGGTAGGGTGAAGTAGGAGAAATGCACACATACTTAAGTACACATAGCTGATCAAAAAAGCTTACTTTTTTCAATTAACGGAGTCAAGAATAAAAACTATGTTTTCAGCTCTAAACATTGGAAATGAGAAATAATCACTTAAATAGTGTGATTTAAGGGGGGCATACCGCTACCCTAAGCTTTAATTTTTCATTTCTGTTTATCTTCATATTTATATTTGAAATTGCCACTGAACCACTTTTTTCTTTTTTTGTAAGACGATTTCTCTGTATGTTTCTATTATAGATGCACCCTTCTAATTTCAGTTGATAGCATACATCCTGAAATACAATCAGGAGTATTAATTGTACCTCTAGCACATTTCGTTTTGTCTAGAGGACAGTTTAAATATAAAGTGGCACAACTTACCCCTCTCTCTCCTACTGCACACAAACATAACAAATTGAGTCTAGCAGAATAAGGCAAGAATCTTCTCTGATAGTAAAAGAAGTGAGAGATGGGACGTGAAGGAATCTGGAAGATCTGATCCATCTCACTGTGACCTGAAAGTCACAGCTCATTTAATTTCGCACCAATCATGCTGTTTAATGTCTGCAGAGTACATTATAATTTATTGGGATTATCATAAACTTGAGCCTGCAGCCTGGCACAAGGGCATTCCTGCCTCCCCTTGCAGAATGTCTTTCTGATAAACGGCTAACCGTGCTTATTCCTCAACCCTTTTGATTTTTGCCCCAGCATCTTCAAGGCGGCAAAGCTTTGGCACCTGATAAATATTTATGCCCATCAGTGCATGTCATTTTTGGCCAAGGATCCTGCATAGTGAGCAGGGCTGAAGGGTCCTCATCGTTTGCTTCATCGAGCAGGGAGGAGGAACAGAACCAATGAGGGCTCTCGCTGCAAAAGTGGCCTCTCATGAAAACAGTGCCATTGAGAAGCAAGAGTGTTTTTTTGGGTGGGGGATTTTGGGATTGTGAGAGAGGGTTGTTTTGTCTCCCAGATGGCCTCTTGTAACTCAGTGTTATGAAAAACAGAGTTGGAGTGATTTAGTTCTTTATTGGATTGTATGGGGGCTGGTCCAAGTCGCCTGTTTAAAGCATAGATGTTGTTTGGAGGCTTTTGCAAATGACAGTCTCGTGGAGTGCAAGCACCCTTGGCTGAAAGTGACAGTAATTCAATGGTTCATTCACATTTGAACTCCCACAAATCTCTTTGGCATGCTTTGCTGGATTTGTGATGTGAGCAACCATCACGTATTCCACTGGTACATAGTTAATGTCAGCAGGTCACGATAGCTGTCCACGATATCAGCTGTAAACACTTCTGTATTTAATTGGCTTTGTACTGTACCCTGTACAACAAAGTTTAATCACAAGAAAGAAAATAAGTTTTTAATTATTGCAGCTTGAATAACTTTTGTCATGGTTTGAGACATTTCATAGAGTAGTGGTTTTATGTTTACAGTATATTGGTGAATTTAAATGGTTACATATTTAAGTGAAATATATGTGTCTGTTTATTGGATTTTTATTTGAATTAATATACAGTATCAATCAATATAGATATTAGATTATATTTGCTCATTTCCTATATATCTGCATTTGCGCTAAATCTTTGAATATCAATTTTTCATGTTTAACTGAGCTGACTGGTTTTAGTTCATGTCTTTTTTTCATATTTAATAGATTTTCAAATATAATTTTTATCAGTTAAATAATAATTATCAGCTCGCCAGAATCAGTCAGAATTTTAATATCTGTGCATCTCTAACTTTATTAATTCCATTTTTAATTTGTTAGATGCTATTGGGTAAGAATCGCCCACAACCTCATGGAGCGATACACAAAACCTGCTGCCTCAGGCCATAATTTTCCGCTTGGCATCAAGTTTTTTTTAATTACGTTGTGGATACTTTGTGGTATAAGCGATATAGCATGTTTAACACGTTTCTTCCATCACGCACTATATACAGTAGCATCATTGCACCGAGCCTTAACTTTGCCTACACAGCTAACAAAGTTACCTTCCCACTGGAAATTACAGACTCATGTACATTCCAAAGATTGGAGCCTTAAAACCTGTCCAACAACAATGCGGCGTGTTTTATGATGGGATGGAGGGTGGCACTGGCAGGAAACACAGTGGGAGAATGAGAGGCAGGCAGACTGAAAGCCTAATTAATCCGGCCTTCCTTAATTAGCCTCTGTCCCCTCCATTATGTGCTTTCCAATGCGTTCGCTCCGTTTCTCTCTCTCTTGCTCTCTATCTCAGCGTTTTTACTGTGTCCTTTCTCCCTCTCTTTATTTGCTGCTCTTTCTCTTTTCATCTTTTTCACAGCCCCTATTTGTTCTGTTTCTCTTTCGTTCCCTTTTCTTGTGTTCATCTCTCTATCTTCCTGTCTCTCTCTTTCTCTCCCTTCGCCTTGCGAGGACATCGGCAATATGCTTCGGTGTGATAAACAAGCTCTCTCCGTCGCAGAGGGCAGCAAAGGCGACGGCGTAGGTGTCTAAGCCTGCGTGGTGTGTCTCTGACGGATGGAGAGAGAGAGACAAAAGCACAGCTGTGGACTGATATCGAGGGCTTGTTTTCCTGACCGGGCATTGTTTGTAAGGCGCTCGGAGACGGCGGAATGGGAGAGCTGGTCATTGTGTTCTGTGTCTGGCCCTCGGCCCTGGGCTGGAGCCCTCCCGTGTGCTCATGTCGATTAGGATCATGTCATGGCTTGAGCAGGCATTTGGCCCAGTAGGCACACATGAGGCTCTCACCTCTTGAGTACATGGTGCATGGTGGGCTAGAGCATGTTTCTTCTTCGGAAGCTCAGTTTTAGCAGAAGAATTCCGCTGATTATGATTATAGTGCTGCGACGCAAGGGTAGAATTTGCAGAACCTCGAATGTCAAGCGCATACGTAAGTAAAGAAAGGGTGTTGTCAGCTTAAACGGCTGTTTATTCCTTTTTAAGGAAGAGGTTCATTGTGCTTGAATGGATAGTTCACCCCAAAAAATAAAACCTTGTCATCTTTTACTCGCCTTTATTTCATTCCAAACCGGTATGACTTTCCTTATATTTGATGAGCAATCATTTGAACCTCCTTTAAAACCTACCGGCTGTGGGAAAATTGAAAAATTATTTTGAACAGACGATGATAATTAAATGAAGCAGAACCTATCTACCTTCCTGCCAATGACCCACTGTATGATTAATATCTTTAGTGGCTTTCTTTATTTTCCCCTTCTCTTTGTAAGAAGGTCTATTTGCGTATCAAGGTCATCTCACCTCCCTCACGACCAGGGCGGTCGCCGCATTTCTCTTCGGTTCTTTTATCGTGACCCGTTCTTTTTTATCTTTGGTGAGGGCAGATTCAGGAAGGTTGAGGAAATGAAACAAGGACGATAGAGAGAGGTGACCTGGGAAATGACCTTTAAAGTTGTGTCTCAGAAATTCATACTCCAGCGGTTATAAATGTTTTTGACGGACAGCTTGGCAAGTGGATATATTTGCTAGAAT
Source organism: Enteromius treurensis (assembly GCA_032275025.1). NCBI lineage: Eukaryota > Metazoa > Chordata > Actinopteri > Cypriniformes > Cyprinidae > Enteromius > Enteromius treurensis. The sequence goes on along the minus strand of JAUCMU010000002.1, from coordinate 4,904,870 downwards.
TCTGTTTTTACGAGAACTTCATCCTGTGTTGGATATTGCAAATGCTCACTACTGCAGTGATGAAACACGTCGATTTTTAATTCTACCTGTATGACATAACAGGTGTAGTTTTATTGTGCAACCAGAAATTCCAGGGAAAAACTGTGTTTGTAGTGCACAAAGTTTTACAGTTTACTGCACGTTGTTATTTTCCTCGTTATTTCCCTATAGCGTCCAGCGAACCAGAAACCTCACCCATAGGCTTACTTTCGCATTGAGGAAAAAGGTGGATATGTCTATATCAGGGGTGTCAAGCTCAATTCCTGGAGGGCAGGAGCCCTGCAGAGTTTAGATGCAACCCTAATTAAACACACCTGATCCAACTAATCAAGTCCTTCAGGCTTAATTGAAAATGGCATAGTATGTGTGATGGAGCGGGGTTGGAACTAAACTCAGAAGGGCTCAGGCCCTCCAGTAACTGGGTTAAGCACCCCCTGGTCTATATACTCCATTAGCCAATATTCCATAAGTTCCATAAGCTTCTATCAGTACAAACTAATCAGCTAAAATGATAAATTGTTCACCTCTGGATTTTACCAGGTATGACACCTACAGTAATAATTGGCCTTCATGGTTCATCTTGTGCATTTTACATATCTTAGGAAAGATTCTCGCAAGAGAGCAAGCTCATGAGAAACGCTTATTCTGAGCAAATCTAGGGTGGCTCGTGTCAAGAGAAGTGCTCAGAGAGCAATCTCAATGGCAATGAGGTCGAAAAACATTGTCCCTGGACAGAGTGGAAGGATGACATGTCTAACCCATCACTGGAAGTGTTGTTCAGCGGCCATATAATCCTTCATGCATCATTTCAATGTCTGCAGTGTCTTGTCTGCCGCCAAGGCCTGTTGGGAGCATGCACTTAACTGAGCCCTGGGACAAAAGCCTGCCTCCTGTCAGAATGGTGAGATAACCAAGTGTGGTTTTGCAGGTAATGACTATTCCCTGTGACTGGGGCTCAGAGTCTTGAAGGTCTCACGGGTCTCATTGTGAACTATTCGAAGTATAGTGCCAAGCTGATGTACAATTTCGCTGGCACTTGCATTTCTTTGGCCCCAGATGCAATTTAGAATTTTATTTTCATTAGCTGTAGCTCTCTAAACCATCGTTATCTCCAGAAGGTCTGGCATTTAACATCTTCATTATATTTAGGGTTATGTCGCTTAATATTGAACTTCAGTCAGTTTATTACCAAATAAAACTAGGTTGATTTAAACAATGGTATTTCAGGTGTAATTCATACATTATTTTGAACTGTTCTCACTTCAGCTGGACAAAGGCTGTGTTTAAAACATTAAAATACGTCACACGAGATGTCTTTTGATATTATTTTCTAGCAAGAAATTAGTATTGCACAATTTAATAATTGTTCACAGTGATCATCAAAGCTCTCTCTGATTTGTCGTAGATCATTAAACCATTATGCCTCTCTCAGAAGTCTGTTTCGTAAAGTTCCTTCAAAGGACAGGGGCATGAAGTCAGTTGCCTAAGCTTTCAGATGCAACTTTTAGCTGGCCGCTCATCTGTTTTTGCTTTTGGACGCAACCTGTGTGCCGAAACATGAATTCATCTATATTGCAGCACACCTGAAGCTTATAGTTGTTAAGTGCCTTGCTCAAGAATATCACAGCCGTCATCAACTGAGGAACGATGCACTTACCATTGAGCCTCTCTAGAACCCCCTTTAGGGTTTTCATGCAAAATGCACTAGGTAATTATTTTTGCTGCACCTCTGAAAAGCAGAGAATCTTCAGATGTGAATTTTTAGATCGTGGTGATCCAAACTGGCTCTGGTTCTTTTTCTAGTGAAGTGGCTGGCGCTCTACAGATGGCCTATTTTTTAAAGTGGGCCTCCTTAATACCTCCATCGAGGGGCTGCAAAGTGGTAAACACTCCTTTCAACACTGGCGCCTACGACCGTCCCAAATGAAATGATCCACTTATGATTTACTTTGCCTATGCCCCTTGCATCCTCAAGAGCCCCCTACTCTTTCCATCTGTTATTCTAACACACCCATCCTCTACCATCGAGGTACCCCTGTATGCTATCTCCCACAATCTCTGTTTTCTCATGGGGCCTACGCATACAAGATGCTCCCTGTTTGATTTTCATATTGCATTCCTTCGCACATAATCACTGTTGTTTGCGCTCTTGCTGTACCGTGTTTTCAAACAAGACCCGTGCTGAGGTGTTTTCTTGCTGAATAGGTAAGCTTTGTTTTAGTTTGAAGTAAGGGTACTATCACCTCCTACTGCATTGCGTGATTCAAGCACCAATTTTTGGATATGCCTCTTTAGCATAGCACCCTTCGGGCTATCTCTGGCTGTGTCAGATAAGTCAGATGCTACCCAAACCACCCACTACTCTGCCTTGCTCTCAGAGTGAGATGATATTTTTCGAGAGAAGGAAGAAAGAGGTAACAAGGGCTTGCACTTATCTTATGCGTTTTTTTGTGAGGGAGTCATTTTTTGCAGGCTTTATGTCTTGTGAATGCTTGCATTTTGCATCTGAAACAAAGCTTTGAACATCAAGAGAGATATGCAAGTTAATGGTCACAATTTTCTTGTGTGTGTGTGTGTGTTATTTAGAGCAAAGTTTTCAAAGTGGGTCTGCAAAGAGAGCACTAAATGTGAATCTGAGAGAAAGAGAATATGGGAAAAGTTTGTCCGTTATCTTTATTGTGGGTAGAAAAAAGGGTGCGCTGTCAACTTTAAAGAAAGTAAACATTTTCTAAATTTTTTTATTAGTTTTGGCTTTAATACAACTCAATATTTTAGGGGGGAAATGATTTAGAAAATATCTAATGCCAGTTATTATAGCATTCAAACTAGGAGCTGTGTAAGATTAGATGAAACAGTATGTGCTGTAGTCAACAAGATAGGAAAGATGAATTAGAGCAATTAATAAATGAAACAAGCACATTATAAGGTAGGCAGAATAGCGTGGAAACAATAGCGTGGGTTCTGGTTGCCATGGCAACATAAAAACAAAATTTTGTCCAGCAACCTTTCCTTTTTCCAGCCTATTAATTTTGTATCATATTTGCTTAGTGTCCTGTGTGACTCATTCTGTGTACATCTTTGTGTTTTCCTTTGTTTCATTTACAATTCAGATGCACTTTATCTGCCTGAAATTAAGTGGCAGCAATCGATGGCTTGGCAACCTATTTGACATCAAAAATCTTGGCGAGAATCAAGTCATAATCAGCAGTGCACCTCCCTATGTCAAAAAGTCAGTTCAAGACATCCAGAGTTTTTTTCTGGCAACCTTTTTCTCTTACTTAAATAAAATATGTAAAATAAGTAAAAATATGTATCAGTGCTTTCTCATCACAGTCTCTTAAGCTTCCGGCTAAAGTGTGCCTCAGGCTTGTTTTATTTTTTTACCAGAAAAAACAATGCCTTTTATGCAGTGCAAGTCATGACCCAAGTTAAAGATGCATACCTGTTTATCACATATTGGCCCCACGGTATTAAATAGTTTAGCACCATCTAGCACTGAGATCAGCCACACAGTACTTGCACACAAGAATCTGTTTGGTGGACATTCCAGCCTGTACCATCCTCTTCCACTTTAGATCTGAAGGTTCTCCACTTTGTCATCTGTCTCTCGCAGTCTGTATAATGATAACCAGGCTGCCTATGCTGGTGAGTCACGCAATACATCAATTGCCTGCGACTAACCACTTGTTTGACCTGCAACTCTTTTTGAGAGTGACTCACTCACACATGAAAATTGAATGATGTACTGATATCTGTTATTATTTATAGGTGGATATTGGTGTGGCTGAAGGTTACATTGACACTGTCCTACATCTCATCCAAAGTTTCGGGAACCCTGACCTCTCAGAGTTCATTTTCTGTTTTTCCCATATTGCAGATACTTCTCATACAGTGCTTTCCAACAGCAAGAATCATTGATGAGAGCGTGTGAGTGAACATAAAGCAGGGAGTTCACAATATTGATAAGTGAGAAATAATTGACTCTTTTTGAACTATGGCGCAGAGATGTTCTTACACAACATGGACAGCATTAGTTAATATTATTTTATTTTTAACATTTGAAGTTGATTTGTACAAGAATTAATGAACAGTTATACATTTATAAATCATAATTATAAAAGATGTGTTAGTTCATGATACTTTAAGATTAAATTTACAGTTGATTTTTTTTTTAAATAGAATGAGGGAAAACCTGGAGTGGATTAGAGTGATTACAGAATTCTTTAATAGGTAAGGGGGAATTGCTTTTGGTCCAATCCCCATCACACAGTGCTTTATACTTCTAAATATAGGAAACTCAGAGAAGCCCTTTGGATAAGGTTTTATTTCTGGGTCCACTACTAGAAAAACTAAATAATTTGCACTTGTGTGAAAATTAGAAAAGAGTTCCTTAAATTCTGTCAGAGGTAGTACATTGGATGCTTTCATTGATTTCCCCATCATTGTTGGCATTTGAGTGCCGTCAAAGTCCTCCCCAGTCTCCTTCAATTAGCTTTCTGCCTAGGAGCTCTGTCAATCCCCATCTGCTCCTGCGCCTATCAATGGCTCCCCTCCACTGAGCAAGAGAGAGATAGAGACAAGCCCAGTATTTGGAGCCTTTTTGCAGGATAACAAATATGGCTGAGACAGTGGAATGTCCAAACACTTTATGTCACATACAAGAGCATTCATAAGCAGAAACACAAGACATTTTGAGACAATTGGTATACAGTTTGGTCTTTGGACCTTGAATATCAAACAGCCCACTTCAAAATACCCTGCTGTTTCTCATTGCCCTGGAGGTAACTGGTTCCGGATAAGTTGCGTCCGAAATCAGAGGTGGAAATTGACCTAGCTGCTGAGTCCCATGAGGGCTTGGCATCTCCAGCCGGCAGGACCATATGGGCAGTCAGAGAAGACATGATGGCTCCAATTTCCATTTCAGACTATTTTTTCCCCCCTGCTCCAGACTAGATTTTGGGCGGAGCTTTTCAGCATTGCCTTGCTTTTGAATTATCCATAGTTATAGTTCCACTGATGGCTGGACAGTTTAAAAACGCTTATGCTTTTTCGCTATTGAAAACATGGAGACACATAGGAGAGACACAATGAGTCTGGAACAGAAGACGATGTTGACTTTGTGGCCCTGTTTAGCTGTTTTTGCAAGACTGCACATTTGTATTCTAGACTTTGGCTTAGTCTTGATGGGTGGTGTAATTACCAAGCAGTGGGTGAGCAATGAAATTGGCGACATTGAGATGACATGCTGAGATGTGCCAAAGAAGTGGGCGAAGAAGTGCATTATGCCACAGATAACTTTACTCCCATAGCTTTATCCTTCTGTGCACTACTTCCTGTAGTCGCCACATACGGGTTTCACAACTGTGTAAATCCACAAATATTGTAAAATTCCAGAATTTGACAGGGCTCTTCTTTAGTTTTATTATATACCCACAGACTCATTTGATCGAAAGGCTGCAGTGTCTAGACACATATGCAGTCGTGGGACCAGCAGGTGCTTCCCTTGTGTGTTTGCTAATGCACTGTAGGCGATTCGGAAGAGTCCTGAAATGGCCCAGCAGTATCCTTTATGATGGTCCAGACGTTCATGGCTGGTCGTAGGAAGCTAATTCACAACAGGGATGAGAAATAATGAGCCGCTGAATAGTGGGAAGGAAAAGAAATAAAGCGCTAGCATGGAGCAAGGTCAAATCTGACAAGAGGAACCCTTTGGAGAGGTTAAGAGTTTTGGGATATTCTCCATTGTTGCATAGCCTCGTTGTGGTATCGACCTCAAGGGGAGGGGTGCTACATAATTTTTGTTAAAGGAAATGTCAATATTAGCAACAGCGTTTGAAATGTTAACAACAGCAGCTCACTGGAAAAGAGAGACCAACCAGGAAGCATGGCAGAGTGACTCATCGAGCAGATGTGATGACCATTGACTCCCATTACGAAGATGTGAGCTGAGTTGAAGACCCTGGGCACCAAGTTCTGTGGAGGTGTACTCTTCCTTCTTGACAGGCTGAAATCTGATGTTTGTCTAATGAGCCTCCCGATAAATCTCCTTTCCTATATTCCCCCACTCTTCATTCTCACGCCTTCTCTTAGTTATAAATACAATTCTGCTGCATTAATGTCCTTGTCAAGATAAAGCAGTCTCCAACAAATGCACCATGGAGCACCAAATCATAGTGGAAATTACTTCATTGATGGGGCAACCTTCGTAATTTCATTTGGCAGTCTTTACCTAAGGAATATATTAAAGTTTCAATGAGTCAAATGGCGTGTGGCAGTCTTTACCTGAGGAGTCTGTGTAAGTTAATAAGAGTCAAATGAGAAGGTTTTTGCTTAAAAAAATCCAGCTGAGATTTTTGGAGCTATGTCTTTCATCACCAAATATGATTTTGTAATGTCTAGCCTTCTAATAAACACTAATACTTTTTACAGGAATTTACTGCCATGGCTTGATCAGTTTACCTCAACAATTTTTTTCAGTGTTTTTTTTTTTTTCTTTTTTTTTCTGCAATCCTATATCCCATTCCTCCTTAATGCATCCCATCACCTGCTGCGGTACCTGGAGGGGTTAGCCTCAACTCTCCTGCTCAAACTGAGCGATTATTCTTCAGCTCGTTTTGTTTGACTAGAGGGGGGAGAAGACTCAAAGCCTCTCTTGTTGAGGAAGGGTGCTTAGAAATATGGAGAAGAAATATGAGGCTTGGGGTATTGGCTCTCCTGGTACAGTACCTGTTTAGATTACAGCAACGTCTCCCTTCAGCTAAGCTTTAGAAAGCCCTGTTATTTCCCTGAAATTGTTCTATGGATATACTATGTTTTGTTTGGGAAAAATTGGCTCATTTTTATTTGTTAATGAACCTTTTTGATAGAAGGGTGAAAGCATCAATTCATTAAAAAGATTAGTGAACAATGCTTTGTTTGCTAGGATTCATTCTCTTTTGTTGTTATTGGACTTGTGTGGAATGAGTTTTTTGACAGTTAAGTCAATAGCGGCTTTATGCGGATATAGACAGTATATGTGGGCACATAGCAATTTTTTTTTCTTCTTTTTCCCCCCTTTTTTTTAATGACACCTTCAAACCCTTTGACAAAAAAAAAAACTTGTTAAAAAGAACATGAAAAAGTTTTTTCTCTACTCAAGGAATTAGTGTCAGTGGTTAACAACATTGTCTATTTTTCGTTCAAAATAGTGTAGTGTAGTGATTTTCTGAGAACTTTCTGCATCCATTTTTAATTTTGAAAGCTCCAGTTTTTACTCTTAAGTACATACTGTAGAAGAGAGTGACCAACACATTATTCCAAATGTAAAGTGTATTTCTGTCTTCAGAGGAATAACAACATTTTTGAAAGTTCAACTAATGGTTTAAGAAATATTGTCCTTTGCAAAGTTGAACCTTCCGCTGATATACTTTTGCAATCCTCAGCTTGTTTAGAGGGAATGGGCTTTTGGTGTCCTTTATGGTGCATCAAGTGTGTGATGGGGCAGCTCGCCACATGTCAGCAGGGAATCTCACATAACTCATCTCAGTGGGAGATGGACATTCGGTACAGTTTGGGCGGTAACATCAAAAGCAGGAGCCCAGAAAATGGGTGAAACAGAGGGGAACTGAGTGTGACTCTGGCTTATTTCATGATTTCATATCACAGAGCTGTAGAACAGCTCGGTCCAGCCACATGCAGCTTCTCCTTTCATTCTAAACTGGTCATGCTGGCATGGGCCCAGCAGGAGCTTTACGGGCTTTAGGGGCTCGGCTGCCAGCTCTGTGATTGACAGGCATCAGTACTGATGTATGTGACGGGCAGCCCCTTGACAGCGCCTGCAGATATCTCAGCGCAGGAGGCTAATTAACTGTCCTCCGATAAATCATTGAATGTGGCAACTAGCCTGAGGTTAGGAGGAGAGTTTCTAGCAATTGGTTAGTGTTAACATTTGGCATATATCTTGCCTTGTGAAATCAAATGTAAATGACAATTATTGCTGTTAGGGGCTCGATCATGCCTCCATGGCCTAAAATTTACATCCCACTGTGGTTATTTCGGCTGTAACACTCAGGGATTAACTGTTCACACTTGTTTTTGCTGGGTGATCACTGTTGCTAATGTGTCTGGATATGTGACTGCATCATCACAACCTTGGGCTTCCCGATTTTTGTTTGCTTTCAAAAACACTAGCACTCAAAATGGGCTTAGTTACAGTGGTATGTGAACTAAAACATTTTATGTGGCTAAATTATTGAACATGTAGACATGTTTGCCTGCAGGGAGACTACTACTTTGAGTGATCTCTATTAAAAAGAGGCTGGAAATCTAGAAACACACCAAATTATCACTTTCCTTTCTCTGCCCAATGAAACAGGTTTCTTATTTTAGGGTTGTAATGAAAGCACTGGTTTGTCAATAGTGGATCTAACGTATATTTTAAAGAGGGTAGAATTTTATTTTATTTGAGACATCAGTTAGAGGAGAATCCAAATAGAGATGTATATAGTCTCATGTACTCCCATCAGCCATATTTTGAATTTCAATGTTTGAACACCACAACATTTTACCACACAAATGTCAAGTAAGGATAAGGACACTGTTATTTGTAACAGAGCCATAGTGAGTGTACAGAACACAAAGAGGTAAAAAAATCAAATGTATTCTGCTCAATCTGTTGGCACGCATGAGCAATCAAGTCATCTAAGCAGGAACCATAGCACCTGCTATACTGTTACACTCTATTGGTTAGTATAGTGCAACATTTGTCGCCATCCCTTATTCAAGAGAAAGCCTGAGGGATCTATTCCACATCGCATGGCAAGAAAACAAGGTTAAAGGTTAATACATAAATAAGTGCATATATAAATAAATAAAGGGTCTTGAGATTTAGAGATGGCCGCTGATATTGCGGCTTAATGAAGGGTTTGCAGCATTTCTCTGGAGCCATAGCCCAAGCCTCGCAACTGACAAGCTGTCCACTTCCGAGTGTAATTTAAGACCTTCCCCAAGAGAACCCAACAGAGTAAGGACATTCCCCTCCCTTTCATTCTTCCTTATTCCCCATTTCTTCATGCCGGGACCTTAGGCAAATTCTTTCAATCTCTTTATTCCAGAAATTAGCCGATTACTGCCTACATTGGCAGCTGATTTGTAAGACAGCATCCTAACTGAAACAGAACCTCTAATGTGGCTGGTTCGGGATGCTACATTTATAATCTCTTTGGAACAGTCTTCACAATTGGATCATGCTTACGATGCCTTAAAATGCTTGCGGAGGCAGCTCACTAAGTTTTGGAACAGGGTGTCTTTCTCTTCTCCATGCACACACCAACTAATCTTTCTTTAAATTCACCTGTAAGCATTCCGGCAGCCATTTATTTCCTCGACCTGACGTCTTTTCATTCTCCTCTGCTTGCCGTCCATTTATCCTCCTACTCCTCTATCTTCCTTCCTATGCCTGCCTCTCCTTCCTATTTACTTTTCGTCTCTTCTCCCTGTCTCTGACAGCCCCTGTAGTTTCCCATTACTGCAGTCCTCCATCCATCTCGTTTCCCTCCTTACGCAGTCTTTTGTCACTGCTCACTTCTGCCCTCTTTTGGCACCCTCCCTTCTGGATCATAGTGATGGGCCTAGCCCTCCACAGTACAGTGCAAGGCAACTGAAGCATTCCTATTCAGACTGAGGTCTAGTCCCCTGCCACATTTTTTTATCTTAAAATTCATCCCCTTTTGTAGCATGTTAAATCAAACATACTCCCACTTTTTTTTTTTTTTTACACGTGTAAGATGCCTGTTTGCTGTTCAGTTTCATTGCACTCCCTATATCTGTTATTACTAAGTTGGTAAAACGTTTTATAGGTAAAGTCTGTTTGTCCCAAGTCAAACAGTACCTGAATCCTCCTCAATCAAAATAGGTGCATGAGACCCTCCTCCTCATTCAGCCTCATCCAATGAGCAAAGAGAACTTTCTGTTCTCACCACAGTTACCCACAGTAACGGTCCAGAGCAACTGTGCATCTGAACTCTTGCTCTTTATTGAATTAACATGGGGGTCAGATTGAATTACGTGTTGTTGCGGTCCCATTTTGAGTAAATGGCATTATGACAGTCGAGATTTAAAGTGGTGATTTGTTGAACGCCAAGAGAAATAAATGGCCCTGTAGAGTCCAAAGCTCTGGCCAGCGTTAAGCACCCTCAACACACATCGAGAAATTGAGCGAGAGGATTGAGCTCTCTTCCAACAGCACCATTTATCCACTGAGTTTAACCACCCAGCTTGGCTCACACTGATAGCCACAAAAGCCTTCATTACCTTTGTTTTTAATCACTTAATTTCCCCCCTTAAATGAATGAAGAAATCTACAAATGCACAAACAGCCTAAGGAACGGTGAGCCTGCTCCGTAATAGCTTATAAATCTTTCAAAACTGGTAATTAGCTACTGTACTGTCTCTTACTGGGCTTGGCTCCACTTGCGCACAAGCAGGAGCCATACGCCAAGCATTTCCTTCACTTCTTCTCAAATAAGCTGCCGTTGAAGTGCTTTGGTGATGGAGGGCTGGGAGGAGTGGGGTATTCATTTGTTTGTTTGCTTGGGAGAGTTGAGTTAATCTATTTACCCGTAATGTTTTCCTTACCTCCCATAAATGATTCACTCATTTTGTCTGTAGTTCATTACCAGGCTCGGCATTTTGTAGTAGAGCCTATTTTCTAAATGCATGGGGAATTGTAATAAGACTGAAGTGTTGAGTGTTACCTCTAAATATAATGGCAACTACAAACATTGTGTGTGTGTGTGTGTGTATTGCTGTTAATTTGCCATGCTGAGTTTGCCTAAGAGTCCCCTCTGTACATTTGAGCTCTACGGAATGGTCTTTAAGCTGGGTTAATAGAGTTTACATTTAAACCGCCACAGCTTGCTTGAATACAAATAACTTCAATGCTATGGATGGTTAAGAAATTAGCTTCAGATAAACATGTATTGTGGTGTGTGAGTGTTGTATTTGTTGCTAAAAGCATTCTGTAATTACTCTGCTCCAATTCCACTCTGGGTTTCTCCCTCTCTGAGTTTGCACATTACTGTTCCACTGTGAAGTTCTTAGAATTTAATATATATATGTATATATATATATAAACAGGGATAAAATATTTGTAGTGGAATCATGTTTACACAATTTCTGTATGGTTGTATCACGTAGTGTCGCATCTTGAGTATAGTGAATGGTTACATAATTTTTTTTTTTTTTACCTTTTTTTCTTGAAATGCTTTTTAAAAACGTCACCTTTCATTTTATGGTTGTGTGAGAGTAGAAATAAAAAGCTTTTTGCTTTAGAGAAAATATTTTGCTCTTCACTTCTATTCATGAGCAATTCGCCTGAAATACAGAGTCTGGTGTTTTCCATGAATCAGAGGACAGACATTTTGGAGAATGGATTGAATTGAGAGCTGATTCAACTGTGAACTGATTCACAGTTCAAAAGTGTAAAGCCATTTGCTGTTTGTAGACTGAATAAGTTATGTTTCAAAAGATCATTGGATAGCCTGCTTGGTAGTATTTGTTGTTTTAATTCATTCTCCAAAATGCTGGTCCTTTGTAGGGTTGCAAGAATTCTGGAGCCTATCCCGGCATTATGTTTAGCTTAATGTCTTAATGAGCTGAATCATGGCTTAACTAGGTCACATGAAATCCGAATAAACATACTAATTAATCGAAAATAAGCCTTTAATAAATAGCAGATGTGCTTACATTCTATGAATGCTGTAAAAAGGTCAAATGTCACACAAGAATCCAATTATGGAACAGTTCTTGAACCGGTTCTTGAAAACTGTATCAAAGATCCGGTTCAGAGAAATGACTTTCCATCACAACCCACTCTATATCAATTCTGCAGCGCTCACATACTGTGACGGGTGGGGGTGTAAGGGGTCGAGTAAAAGTGGGCAAGAGCTTTTCTGCTGCACTTTTTATGCAAATAGCATGACTAGCACCTTTCTCTCTTTGCAGGGAAATGTAGCCGTACTTGTACATGGCCAATGAGCCATGAGAGCTGGATAGAATCAGTCACCAGGCAACAGCATAAGCACACGGCTCTCTCTATTGTTGTCTTCTTCCTCACTTTTTCTCTTGCGCTTTCTTTTACTGAAACAAAAAGTTCAGTTTTCTACATAAAGCAAATGCAAAGTAAAATGACCTGATGTTTGTCTGGTTAGGTGATGCTTAGTGGGGGTGGGGGCTTTGTGAATGCGGACAGCATGTGGCAGTAAACAAAGCAGTGAGTGACTGAAATTAATGCTTAGTTGGATTCCCCTCTGTGCGTTTCTCCTTGAAGAGTGATAGAGAAGTTGTCAGTCAGTGAAGGCAAGTGGCTTCAGGTTATGACAGGCGCCGGGCCTCTCATGTGACCCACATGTATGATGGAAAGATATATGATGACAGAGTTCAGTTTCATCTTGTCACCTCCTTTAAGTGCTATAAATCACCAGAAGGAGAAGTGTTAGTTAGAGCAGCAATCCTGAGAGTGTGTAAAAGAGTGCAGGCATGTGTGTTCGGCATGAAGATCTGGGCATTATATGAATTTGGGAAAGTATAGGTTATTTGCATATGCAATGGGGAGCTCATAAATAATGTAGATTTGCTTGGTAGTAATTAATGAGTAGTCTGTTAATGATAGTCCCTTTAAAGCTGCAGGGAAATTGCAAAAGAGCTTCTGTGGTCATAATGTATATGATTAAAAGGAGTAGGTATGCCAGAGTATGGAGGAGGATTAGAGTATGCCCGATTTAAGTTGCAATTTGTTTTTGTACAGTTTTAATGGAGTGTATGTGAGGGAGTAGCATTCATCATGTTTTTTTATTTTTTTTGTCGAAAAGTGTGTGTGTGGCTTTTATATTTTTCACCAAGCATTTGTTTACACTGTTAAAGGAGTCATACAAAGCCAATTTTCCAGTAGCTTATATGATTCTTTAGGGTTTTAATGGAAAGTTTGTAATATAGTTTGTTTTAAAATTTTTCTAAGATTTAAAAAAATGTTTAAAAATCGCCCTGTCAAAAACAGCTCTTTAAAAATCACTCTGTTCTGTGTACTTCCTCTTTAAATCTTCACGAGCTCCGCTGACCCCGCCCCTCTTTTCCGAGTCACTCTCAGAGGATCTTTTTTTTGCCGTAATCATAGTGGAACTTGCTAATTAGCACATTATTAGGAAAGGTGATTTGCAAAGATTCATTAAAAGACATTATACTCACTGCTTCTGTAG
>JAUCMU010000002.1:4864449-4878934 GCA_032275025.1 Enteromius treurensis | reverse complement strand
GCGAAATTGCTTGATTTTCATCATACATTTCACACAATTATACACCACATTCCTTGTTTCACTTATAAATAAATAGAAAATTTTATGATGTAGGCCGAAAATGAGCTTCCCCTATTTGACAGACCAGTAGCCGCCACTGGTCACAACATATAAAAAAGCCACAAAATAATATATCCTCAGTGATTTTCTTTCAAAAACATACAACAAAAATTTGAGAGCTGAGACTTTGTTTCACAGCTAAAGTAACCTTTTCTGTCTTGTCTGTTGGTGCGTTGTCAGTTTATTCTTTGCTTCACAATGACAACATGATGTGTAGTGCGAGAGGCTTGCCTTTTGGGAATTGGGAGAAAATCACAATTCTGTGATATAGAAGTTGAGAGTCACAATCCATGGTGAGATATTAGGTGTGTCCGGAAACTCTAAAATGCTGCCTTTGGAGGCGGCATTCCAAGGCAGGAAGGCAGCAAGGCACGTCTGAATCCAAATTCTGCTTCACTTCTTGTCTCTGGAGGTACCTTCCTCTGATCGAATTTTGAGGGCAGCGTAGATGTATCCTTCACTGCCTTTAATATCCCACAATCCTGTGCATTCAATTCCATGACGGTTCAGCTAAAAATAAAGATAGCATCTGAAAGTTGCGTTTGGTGTTCAGTTTATGTGTAAATGACTTATACTTTTCATGGTATTTCTAGTGAGAAATTAGTATTATAGTAATTAAATATGTGTTTATTTATCACCAAAACTTGTTCTGTTTTGTTGTAGATCATTACACCGTTACTCCGCTTCAGACACCTATCCAAAATCAGTTTCACAAGGCCTTCATGCAAAAACTCTGCCTGCAAAGTCATTGCCTCATTAAGCAGCAGGTCAGCTACCTAGGCATTCAGACGCAGTCATTGAATCATTATTGTTTGATAAAAACGGACAATTTCAACGTTTTCTTCATAATTATAACTTCACATCTTACATTTTTGACCAAAAAAAGTTGTAATCACGACAAAACTTGCAAATGTGAGTACAACATTTGCAGTTTCAATATAAACCACATATCAAGTGTGTTGAGTAGTGCAGCGTCTTCTCTGTATCTCGTTGTTTTCACTTACCACACCAATCACGATCCATGGTCGCCGATGACAAAGAGCTCAAATTTAGTTATGCTAAAGTGGCACAGGAGAAAAGAGCAAGTTTGAAAAGGAGGTACTGCGTAATGGAGGCCTGATTGATTGGCAGAGCCATTCTCTCATGCGCTTGAGTGACAGAGCTGCGGTCGCCATGGTGCAGGAAATGAGAGTGGAATTACAATACAGCCCTGTCACTTCCTCGGGGACAGAGAAAACACAATCAGGCTTTTTACCTTCACATCAAACACACAACCTAACGCCCACATGCTCTGCATCCACAGCATAGCACACACACACACTTTCACAGCCTCACACAATAGCACTTGCCACAATGGGCTCCACATCAAAAATACACTCGGCAGCCTTGCTTTTACCCGATATTATACCCCTGACTCTCTTTGCCTTTAATCTGTCACCTCACACACAACCCACAAGAGCCATTATGGAAATACAGAGCAGGGCTTCAGTGGCTCGCTCTAAAATATGGCCCTGAGTGATTTGCACAAGGTTCTGCCCCACAAATCGGTCTATTAGCCGGGTAATACAGTGATACTGTAATCATGGGGACAGACAGCGTAATAACCAATTGTTTTTCAATAGGGTTTCAGATACAAACAGGAGAGTATATTACTTGATCTGTTTATCACAGGAGACTGAATGCAATTCTAAAACTTTTGAGGATGAAAACACATTTTAGTCAGAAAACAAAAGGCATTTATTTGTTAAACAAAATTAAGTTTTTTAACTAATTAAAATTCCTTTTGCTTGACTTTTTTTTTTTTTTTTTTAATTAAGCACAGTAAAAATGTTTAAGCACATTAAAGTTTTAACGGTATTACTATTTTTATCGATACTACTTATCGATCCGGTACTTTAACGGTACTTTTATCTGTACTTTTTATTGTTTTTATATTTAAAGGGGGAAAAAATGATAATAAAAAAGAGAACAGAATTGAGAACAGAATTAACAACACAATTTTTTTACACAAAATGTAAAATAATAATCTGTAGCCCAACAAACAGCAATGTTTGAGCAAATATTACACAAACAAAACAAATGCTTGTAAAACAAATAAATAAATATTTTCCTGTAAAAGAATGGACAAGAGGACTAAAAGTTGTTAACTGCAGCTCTAACCAACAAATTTGCAAAATGTAGCTTTGGCTAATGTTTGTTTTAGAACACATTCACATAAATTAGTTAACTGTGTTTGGGATTTAAAGTGAGACTCAAGAGGTTTATTTTTTTATTTTAATTGTTGCATCTAGCCTCCCAGTCCCTTTATCATTCCCAGCATGCATCAGCTGTACCCCTAAAGCATTTACCACTTTCAATTCCATTTCTTTGCTTCATTGTAAAATCTTTTACTGCACCATCCATCCTTGTGACAAACATCTTTTAATTATATTCCTAAAATGTGCATTTTTAATTAGAAGCATTATCTGTTTGGAGTGTGAATATAAAGTTGCATGTTTGATGCTCCTTACTGCAAAAAGCTTTGGATTATAAGCTCTGGCCGTGTTTTATGTCCTTTTTTATGACCACTGAATCTTCTGTGGGTGTTTACGACCATATGAAGAGTATGACGTATCATCTTTAATACAATTCCGATATGCTGCTTTCTTTCGTCAACACAGAGAACCACTAAACCCTGTTAAACGCCTTTAAAGCTTGGCAGCTTGGGGCCCGTTACACGCAACAATAACCTCTAACTGGAAATTCATTTCTGGTGTCATTTAATAGGATGTAGCCCTTTACATCAGCTACAGTTACCAGCCTTAGGGCAGATGAAACTGGAAAAACAAGCACTTCAGGAGGTTGTGGTGAGAATTGCCCTCCTGCACTGATCAAGCAAGTCTCTGAAAATCTCAGATCATTGGCGCTATTAAAAAAATCGAGTTTCAGGCCGGCTTTGAAAGGTCATTTTTACCAGCTCTACGGTCAGTGGACCAACGGGCGGTGTGTGAGTGTCGTTTGAGACCGGCAAGCTCGCAGGCAGTCAGTGGCCCGTGACCTGACATTTCAGAGAGCCGAGGCAGGTGGGTCGAGGTGTGAGAGGAGAGGGTGGCGCTGGGGAACAGATACAAGTGTCTTTAAGGTTAAACGCTGCCTCAGCTGGGGCTACAGCAAGCTTGATGAGGTAGTTTTGGAGCTGGCGGAGGCCAGGTGGCTGAACCACCACTGGTGGATGAGAGCCAATCTTGTTGCCTTGTGTGAGACTGGCTGGAAAT
This sequence comes from Enteromius treurensis, assembly GCA_032275025.1. NCBI lineage: Eukaryota > Metazoa > Chordata > Actinopteri > Cypriniformes > Cyprinidae > Enteromius > Enteromius treurensis. The sequence goes on along the minus strand of JAUCMU010000002.1, from coordinate 4,875,581 downwards.
AAGCACAGTTAGGGCTGTACAGTTAATCAGAGTTGCTATATGACCTTGTGCGATTTTTAGGATGTTTTTTTTTTTTTTGGATGGATAGATGGATTATTAGTAGTAGTAGTATTTGCACCCCAACCAACAACACCACCAACCCCAATACCACCACTACTACTAATAATAATACTATTATACAATTTAGTATAATGTTATATTTTAACAAGCTTGTTAATGTTGTTATTTACTTATAGGCATATTTAATATCTTCTACTATTACTATTACTACTACTAATACTAGTAGTACTAATAATAATCATTATTTTACTATTATACAATTTAATATTGTTTATTTTTAAGAATAGCTTGTTAATGTTGTATACTTCTTAGTAAAACATTATTATTGTTACTGTTAACGGCGGCTATTGTTATTACTATGGCTACTACTTTTGTTGCTGCTGTTACAACTGCTATTAATAATAATGTTTACTATTGTACAGTTCACTATTTGAATTTTAAATGCATATTGCTGCTGTGTACTCTAACATTTAATGAAAATAAAAATATAGTAAAATATTTTATATCATTATTGGTGTTATTATTATTAGTATTAGTAGTATTTTACTATTATATGATGTACTGTTATTTAGCCATTTTTAATAATGCTACCTTAAAAAAAAAAAAAAATATATATATATATATATATAATATATATAAATGTTAGGGCTGTCAAAAATAACACGTTAACGACGTAATAATTTTTTTTCGTTAATTACGTAAATTTTTTTTACGCATTTCACGCATGCGCAGTGTGACTAATTATTTGTTAGGAAATCAGGACAACAATTACCTCGGAGTAACTGCACATTGCATCAGTTACACGTGGGAACTGAAGTCTTTTACGCTGGCTGTATTAAAAACTGAGGAGCATCATTGTAAAGAACAGTTCCTGTCTGTTGCACGTAAGTGGGGGCAAAACGACAAACATTGGAACTGACAGTGCACACAACATGGTTGCCGCAATTCGTTTCACTCGCTATGAACACATGAACTGTTTCGCTCACATGCTGCAAAGAAGTGTCAGAGTGAGTCTTAATGACAGCGGCTTTGTGAATGCTTTGGTCAAGGCGGTGCGTAGCATGAGCAGCATTGCCACGCGCAATAGTTTCGGCGCCGAGTCTATTTTTGCTGGAACGCGTGCAGTGTGAAAAGATTGTTCTCATTTCAAATCATTTCTCAGACAAATACTAGGGTGTGTAGCATATTTCAGCTTGATTTAAAACACCATTATTTGGCAGTGTTAATAAAAAGACATAATATGAAAATAATGTATCCGTGTCCTGTTATTTATCTTTTGGTATCCATTTCAGAAAAAAATGGTTATGATTCAGATGTAGTTGCAAATAGTGATTAATCATGATTAATCCAGTGAAAATCCTGATTAATTTGATTAAAAAATGTATTAATTTGACAGCCCTAATATATATGTTTATTTATATATATATATATATATAAATTGAAGCAAAATTTTATTTGGTTGAAAAAAAAAAAAAAAAAAAAAAACGAAACACATTTAGATTATAAGAGCTGGTCTTTTGGCCTATACATATACTGCTGGGCTTTGTTTGCATAAGGAAAGTGGCTTTTAGTAAAAGCTTACCTTGTGACTTTGAATGACTTCATGTACGAGTACAACACTTTCAAACACTAATCCTTGTTTTATAACTTATGCATAACGCTCAAGCTTAATGAATGATTTTGAATAATTGCCGGTGAATAAGGGGAGGGGGGATAGGGGCTACAAATTACATAACTAATCTTACATTCCGCTCTTATAATCACAGCTTGATGACAATATATGCTTGTATTATCAATCAAAGCGTTTAATTAAGTTATTAAGCTCATCAGAACACCGTGGATCTCATTCTCAGTCGACTGTGTAATGGGCAGTAATGACTTTCACCTAGAGAGACCTATTAAGGCGTCCTCCTGTTTGTCACACGCACATCTGCCTGAGCTCCAGATGTTAGCAGCCATAAAACACCTCCTTGAGCAGCTCCCAACAAAAAAACACTCCTCAGTGTCGACGTCTTCCATTCAGCTGTTTGGAAGACCCATTGATCGTCTTCACTGTTATCACACCGTCAGTCCCAGGCCCTATTAGCGTTAGCATGTGCAGCACGGCAGCCGTATCTCAAACTGTGACATTTCTCACCGCTAATGCACTTAGTATCAATGGCTAATTAAACCGTGAGATCGCTTTGCCAAAACATCTGTTCTGCTCTAAACAGCACTGGGTTTGTCTTGAAGCGATTGCGTTAAGTGTCATTAACCGCTGATCAAATGGTGCGGCCCGGTCAATGGCTGTAAATGCTGCTGACTGCTAAGAAACACTTGTGTGGAGAATGCTAACGCTAAAGCAACACAAGGGGTGGGGAATGGCTAGGCTACGTTCACAAAGTAAATGTTTGGGAGTGTTTGTTAACAGGTGTGACTTATCTTTTGTGAAAAAGCAGTGTTTAATATGCACTTGTAGTATACTTGAATATGAACGTATATTTTAAAGTAATTTAGACTAACAAATTAAAGAATAAAAGGCAGCATAAGTGTATTTGTAGAGTATGCTTTTATGAAGGTTTCTTATCACTCTTGTGTACTTTTTTTGTGTAAGGTGTACTTTTAAAAGTCATAGTCATAGGAATAGTGCACCCAAAAATTCCTTTCATTCAAATCATTTACTCACCCTCAAGTAGTTCCAAACCTGTACAAATTGCATTGTTCTGCTGAACACAAAGGAAGATATTTTGAAAAAGTTTGTTACCAGGGTTGACTCCTATAGTTTTTTTTTTACAAATAAGTAATTAAATTTACATTACATTTATGAATTGCAAATATATGTGACATAAATGATATGGGCTGAGTTTCCCAAAAGCATGGTAAGCATTGTAATAGAAACCAATGGAGCTACGATTAAATGAGTCTTAAGATGCTTTTGGGAAACACAGCCCTGGGAATTAATGGTTTACCATAAATGGTTGTCAGTACATTCAGAAATGACAAAATTGTGTAAATTATGTAATTACTGAATTTAAACTATAATTTAGTTGCATTAAGATGCAGTTAAATTTTTAATAACATTTTATATATATGTATCATTTTAAAGTAACACTATATTTTACCAAAAGCACCATGTCTTTCTAGAATATAAATCCCTTTTTTTTTTAAACATGCTGCATATTATTTTCCAAAGTGACTTAGTTAATTACGTCTAGCATGTTAACAAATTAATTTAGGCTTGGTATTAGTGTTACTTTATTAATATTTATTTACTTTATTTATTTACTATTAATTTACTTTATTAATTAACTGTGACGAAAAAATGTTTTTTGACATGTTCATTCTCGGGGACTTAAACAGGACGTCAAAAAGGGAGGCAAAATGTTATTGCTGACTGCTGTAGACACAGTATACAGCACAGTATTTATTTATTTATTTTTATTGCAGAAGCGCCTGAAATCACAGACAAACAAATAAGCTGAAGTTTAGCAATCTAGGCTTAAATGAAAGTGTCATTCAGCCAGTCAGTGTTGTTTGTGATTGTGAATGCTGAATAAATGCTGTTACTCAACCATGGTTGTTTTAATAGAGAAAATTATTGCAAACTGGAATGATTGGAATAATTATTAGGAATTTCACAGAGCTATAATATTTTTTATACTATAGTTTGTTTGTTTTACCAACTTTTGTAATGTAGACAGAGAGAGTGTATATTGAAGTCTTTGATGTTCATTTATATTACAAATATTAAATTAATCCCGTAGATTAGGTAAAATTACCCATGCGCACAGTATGATTCGACATTCTATTGATTTGTGCATATACAAGTGCAATATCTGAAATTCAGAAATAAATTTCTCAAATGACAATGTTCATTAAGATTATCATTTTGAGCACAACTTAAACAGCATGACAAAAATGTGATATGTGAAGATTTCATTGACTAATTAGACATAAACCAAAACAGCACAGGGTTGACTTATTATGATAATCCCAAGCCAGGTTACTTTTAAGTGATTAAGACTAATTGAAAGAATGATAAATTAAATCGCTGGAAAATAAATACAACTTTGTGTTTTTTTATGAACACTGTTGATAAAAAATGGCTCTGTAATTAGTTGTGTACTTATATTTTGATTCCACCATAAACATATGATAATATTGTTTATGAAACTGGTTTTATTTCATCATTTCAGATTTTTTTTATCTCATATTGTACGTCTTATTCACAAGGAGTATCATAAAGAAGCTGTCTGTCAGAATTCACATTCATCATGTACTGTGCATAGCCGTAAAGCGCTCTAAACAGGGCTGACCTCTATATTCTCCTGCAGTCTTAATGTAGCGAAAGAGGAGCAATGCTAATGCCTAATGGACCAAGAGCTGGCTCTCTTGGACTTAGAGATGTAAGCTGTTAACCCTCCTGGCCTGTTGCTAACAGGTCTTGTAAGTCAGCGTAAAGTTTGTCCTCCTGAGTCACTCTAGAAAACAAGTTTTAGCTTTGTGGCTAATAAGGTTGCGTGGAGCAGATTCAAATGGCATATCACATCCTGAGTTTAATTAGTCATAAAAGGAAAAGAATTTTAAGTTCTCTTCCTAGCCGATTGTGCTTTGAAGAGAGATAATGAGGGTAGTTAAAGATAAAGCACGCTAGCACAACGCTAGCTTTGATAAAGAAAGATTTCAGAAGATTCTGCAATGATGGACTGTGTTACGGATAGCAGGGATATTCAAATTACACAGCTCAGGGGCCGCTTTTAAAATATGCGAGGGCCAGTGAATCGATACGGTCTGTTTTTTTGTTTGTTTTAAACAATCACAACATCTTATATTTATGACCTCGCCCTCAGGCCATCCAATATGTAGATGAGTCTGCATATTGGCGAATTTAGCATTTCTTGCTCACCAATTAATCCTCTGCAGTGAATGGGCACCCATTCACTGTAAAGGATCTATTGGTAAGCAAGTGATGTAATGCTTCAGTTTTCCAAATCTGTTCATATAAAGAAACAAACTCATCTAAATCATGGATAGCCTGAGGGTGATTAAGTTTTCCAAGTCTTCAAATTACAAGCACGTGGAATCAGCTTTATTTGTAATAACATCACGTTTTGACACTGTCCTTTTTGTTTGTGGAGCACACAAATTACAATCGTCAAACTCTCTAGAAGCGTAGACAAGTTCATTCATTTTAGCGGTAGAGTTCAGATTTGTTGTGTTGCATCATTCAGTCGCAGTGCACAAGTGGAAAGTGAATTTTCAAAAAATGTCTGGATTGTGGCAAACTGACACTGATAACCATGCTGTGGGGCAGATTTTGTCCCGTGGGTCGCACTTTGCATCTCTCTGCAGTGTAGTCTTCTCCTTTTAATAAGAGAATGTCTATATAATGAATTTCATAGCACAACTAGGACGAGTCCACGAGTTATAAATGAGACTGGAACCAAGAGTCATTTCTTATTCAGAAACCCTTCCATAAAAAAAAATAAAAGTAAAAGTATTATAAAAATGTGCAGACTTACTAACATACCCATGCATGACTCCTCTGAGACTTTTGTAGGAAATCAGCATAACCAGTCATTTTCCAAAGTAAATTACTCTGATTGACCTGCACTTGACCAGAGTATGAATCCCATTTTTTTCTTTTCTAAATAACATTCTTTTAATAAAAAATTTTTTATAAGAAGACTAGCAATAGCTGATGAAAATGTAGCTTTGCAATCATAGGAATGTATTCTATTTTTAATGGTTACAATATTTCTGATTTGCCAATTAATATGTTTAAATATGAAGGATCATGTGTCTCCGAAAATTGCAGTAATAATGCTAAACATTTGTTATTGTAAAGCTATTTTAATAACGTTTCACAATATTACCATTTTATGTTTTAATAAAAAGCGCTCCTTGAGACTTCTTCCAAAAAATACTTTTAGTTAGTTGCGTTGGACTGCTTTTGAAAAAAACACAGAAAATCTGAAATGATCTCATCATGTGTCATCAGACTGCTGAGGGCTGTAAATGTAATAAGAACTGCATTTTGTGTTTGCACATATTTCCTTTTCAAAAGTACGAAAACAATCGCTGCTGGAAACGGAATCTAAATCTGAACCTGAATTTTCCGATTCCTTCCAATTCTCATCACTGCTTATCAATAATTCACACCTCCACACTTCTCAGGAGCCTTTTTCTTTTGAGGACACTTACAGAGGTTTGGTGTGTTTTTTTCCACATCTTCTCACATCGTGGGCTGCTACGGCTTTTATGAGCTGTACCGTTGAAAATGATATGATGAAGTGTTGAGATTAGACATACAGTATAATCCCTGTGAATACAGCAGTAGGTGTTTTACACTTTTATCTAGGACAGTCATTTACATACCGGGCAAACGGATAGACATAGGAAGAGACAAATGGAAATGATTTCTTTTAAAGTGGGGGAAAAAAGAGGAAAGACACAGAGCCTCAAGAGAAAGGTTAATTTAGCAGAGTGCTACAAAGGCATTCAGTTTGGGTTATGAAGACCGATAACACAGGCTCTAAGTAGGGCAAGGAGACCAAGAGTAAAGATTCGACTCACCTTTAAGTGGAACATTTTGTAAGGTACACCAAGATACATCCACCTTAATGTCAGCAAATAAGATATACTGTGTTGTTGTTTTATTGGCTGCAATTAATGTGGATGACCTTGCTTCTGTGCCTGTTATTTAATGTTTTATGTCGTTGAGGCTGTATTTTTCCAGATAAATATGAAGGGACAAGTAGAAGTAAACAGTTCATAGGTTGATTCCTCTGAAAAGTGTAAACACTGATGTTGATGCTGTGGAAGGCGTAACCATTGAGTAAAAAGTAATATACAGCATTCATAGATGTACACAGAACCAGGTTTTAAATGTATTTAAAAATATATTTTAATTAAAAAAAAAAATAAAAATAAAAAAAAAAAATATATATATATATATATATATCTTTCATGTTTGTCACACTGTATAACTTACATAAGATTTATATGTCTATATGCTACATGCATATTGATATAGCCACATTAAATCATGAAATTGTGATTATTATTAATTGTTCCCATTATTAAAAAAATAAAAATAAAAAAATAACTAGAATTGTAATGTGTATTTGTGTTGGAAATAATTCATAGTTTCAGTATTTTTTTTTTAATAATGATTTTAGGAGAGTATTACACTGTTTCTAGTTTATCACCCAGAAATAAATTCATAAACTTGCTCATTATAGAACACTAAAAATGCTATAAAACAGTTTTAATCTAGAAATTGCTTGTAAATTTCACAATGAGTTTTAAAGAACCAGCAAGTAACGCGATGAATAAATGTTAAATCTTTAAATAAACAGACTGAAGTAGCATTTACATGTTAAACATAAAAATATTGTGTAAAAGGTGTGTTCAAGAGGTGTGTGTCATGTAAATGAGTTTTTCACCATATTTACTGTACAGTAATAGCCTTTTTTTGTTCTCTTTTAACAGTCTCTTTGGTGAACGTCTGTTTGCTGACCCTGATGTCATAAAAATTACACACCTCACTATGAAAGCCGCCTGACGTGACTACTAAAACAGAAGCACTTTTTAAATACAACATAACCTCGAGCGAGGAATCAATAGTTTTACAGTTCCCAATCATTCAAGCGAGAGCACAGATCTGACGAGGTCTCCTAACATCGGCAGCCTCACCTGACAGTGCATCATTGAGAGCGCACAGCAGGATAAAAAAGGGAATTTGACGGTTGTACCTGCAGGGACTGTGTCCAAAAGATGTCACCCTCCCTGCAAAAAAAACAAAAACCTGCCGACAGTTATTTGGAAAGGATCCAGTCGAAGTGCGCCCTTGTCTTTCAGTGCCGCAGAACGCTCTGTTGTGACTTACCATTCAAAACACAACCTTTGCCATTTGTTCTGCCACATCCACCTGCACCAGCCCAGCTTCTGAAAAGTCTCCCCGAGGACCAGTAATGTCTCCTTTCTCCTGCCTGTCTCGTTGTCCTGTGTTTGGCAGGCTGACAGCAGATTGACTCAGTCTTCGGCTGCATTTCCCCACGCTCCCCTAAAGCGGCCTCCCCAGAGAGCTGCCTCCCCAGGACGCAGACTCACTTCTGAGGCCGTCCAAGACGGGTCCCACAACCCCACGTTTCCGACGGCTGAGCTGTAGAGAAAGAAAAAAAATCCCTCTGATGGCCTTTTCTTCGCCTCTAAAGCTCTGGCAGACAGTCAGAAGATAAATCTGAGCTCTGCAGGGGTTACCCGCAGCTAGAATGCCGCACTATCTTCGATTTGGTGGCCCCCCGCTAACGTTTCGGTTAACTGAGACTGAAAATGACAAAGATGAGTTTTCATTTCTTTATCTTTGCTCTTTGAATGAAGCGGCACCCCGCGGAAAGCACTAGGTGCGATCTGAAGATAAATGCCCTCTTTATATCCCATCCACTATTAGAATTTTGTTTGTTAGATGTAGTCCCTTAACAAGTGTGACAGTCTGGTTTCGTCAGATACAGAATAATTTATCTGTTGTGCTTGGGTTTGACACATGTCCTTTTATCTGAAAAATGGGTTAGATGTATATTGCAAACTTTTCTTACACCTGAGGTGGTGCTTCGTCGAAATCGCAGCTCTGGCTTTGAGCCTGAGCAACAAAGTGCCAGACTGAAGAAGCATTATTTTTGAGACTACTGACAGTTTTGCTGCTACAGGGTTTGTGTCAGGCCGTTGTATTTAGAAAATATTCTCTAGCATTTACCGTTTCACCAATTCATCATTTCTGTATCAGAAACAACTGTCGTCTGATCCCAAGTATTTTTTTATTTTATTTATTTTTTTACTTAAAGATGCTGTTGCATGCTAAATCTCTGGTGCGGATACTAGTCTTAAAATGAAACTCCCATTCACCAGGTGCCCGACAGAATTTCATAAAGGTCATAGGGATTGATATGCATATATTATTTTATGGCACCCATAGCCTTGAAGAAACAGCCCTGACTCTTTGTATCTAATGCATCGGTGGGCAGGTACTAGAGGAAGCGAGTGCAAATGTCACTGCACCCCTTAGTTTTTTGTGTAATTAATGGAAGCCAAATTTAAATAATTGCTAAATATCATAAACTCAAATTAAAGGTTAAATCTGTAGTTCCTGGGGATATCTAATACCCCTTTAATCCTGTTCGGTAGCTGTGGCTGACGGAGGGTTTTTAAAGGCCTCGAATGGCTGTAATAACTCAGGCAGAAGTGGAGTGGATGTTGGCCGGACTATGTCCCTGTGTTTGCCTGCTGGGGTCTCGGTAAGATGCTTCTTGTTGAGTTCCTCATTAATGTGTATACATTCAGGAGCCTGCTTGTTAATGCAAATATATAATCAACTTATCAGCTTTACCTATCTTATTAGCATAGTATGTAAAAATAGATATATGGGGGGAAACAAAATGTATGCATGCCAATGTCTAACCAGCAAATGTGGCAGCTACTCGACCTGAGCAGCAGAATATAGTGATGATCATTTGGATTAATCTCATTTTAATCATCATTAATTATCATTTTAATGTATAAAACAGTTTGACAAAAAGATTAGTTCAGATTAATTTGCTGACGCTTTCTGCAGGTTACATTGTTGCTCCAGTGGTTGAACAAAAATAGCCTTTTTGTGTTTTGAGTCGTATTTTATCAAACTGTGATATTTAAATATAAGCACTATTGGCACTAGTGAAAATAGCAGTATTATTAGAAATGCTATTTAAAGGGTTAGTTCAAAAATGAAAATTCTGTCATTAATTAATCACCCTCATCTCGTTCCAAACCCGTACCAATTTGCGACATCCATTTTATAATTTTAGTAAATTACACTCAGAACGTTATTATTGCATAGTGGGGGTTTTTTTATGTGCAAAAAAAGCAAAAACAATATCATTTAACTCTAACATTCTTCTCCCCTGACTTACATCTTCCACCATTTTAGAAAGCATTACGATGCAACGCTCACGCAAGGTTTAACGTATTTGGTGTAATCAGCCTTGCTTAAAACCGGAGGACGCACGCGCATGCAAGTAATCTGCGGTTGTTTACGTCAAGTGGAAGGCGTACTCTTATATTGTAATACGCAGAAGACAAAAGTCAGTGGAGAAGAATGGTAGAGTTAAATGATGTTATTTTAGTTTTCTTTGGACACAAAAAAAAAAAAAAAACACTATGCAATAATAATTTACTGAGTGTAATTTATACTTGTTTATTAAAATTATTAAATTGATGTCGCAAATTGGTACAATTAAGCCCTCCCTACAACTAACCTTAACTGTAAGGCATGCTATTTTCCACTTTTCAATTATTTCCTTAATTATTATTGAAAATAAATGCCTTTGTAATGAATAAATTAACGAATTTGGCCAAAGGCGGATTTTCATTTGCATCTAAAAGTATGTGTTACACGTGTTACTACCTACACCAGCTACTGTTAACTGCCATCTTTTGTAATGTTGTCTAACCCTAACCTATGATGTAAGTGTAAAAAAATAAATAAATACGCATGCAAGTATATAACCAGCCAACCGTCTACACTGGACACGTGTAGACGTGAAATGAAAATTAAATGTTTTGTTTAAAATGTATTACATATCTTTTCTTTTTTTTTTCAGTGATTTATTTGCAGTTTTTAGTGTTGTCAAGAGACCCAGTACTTCAGGTACCAAGTTGGTACTAAAACATTTAAATGTCACGGTACCAGTATTTTTTAAATACCGGTGGTACCATTTACCCAGTCAACTCTTTTTTTGATGTGTACGCCCCGTGATTTACGCGATGCAGAATGCATATTCGATGCGTATTCACGGCAGCCCGTCAAAATAAATGTTCGGTTTAGACATTGTGCCAGAAATATATTACTATTATTTAAAATAATGTATGTGGTAGGCTACTACTACCACTAATAAAAAAAATAATAATAATAATAAAACAAGTTTATTTAAGAAATAATCAGACAATATTTATATTTAATTTCAATAGTAAATCCTCTTAACCCCTTAACTGTCACCGTCCCGAATACGGGACACCTACATTTATTTCACTATATTCAATGAATTACTTTTATT
>JAUCMU010000002.1:4838536-4860573 GCA_032275025.1 Enteromius treurensis | reverse complement strand
TCTGCCTGACTCTGAGCCTTTAATAAATTACTGTTTTGCATCTGAACTCGCACGCCTCATACCCCAATTCGTAACAGCGATAACATACATTTTTGCCTTGTTCATTGCTTTTTAGTTTTGCCTCAGGAGAACTTTGCACATTTTATTTTTGGACAGATTCATTTTTTCCATTAATTCACCTCTTTTCCTCTTGAATACCCCTGGAAAAAAAGGGTGCAAGTTAAACCATGGTAACCACAAATTCACCAGGATTTTGCCACACCGGCCATAGTTTTACCATGGTATTTGTTGTAAATACCATAGTAACTGTGGTTATACAAATAGTGATCAATTGGTCAACAAAACTTGGTTTATTTTTGTAAGGGACAGTACAGCTACAGTACTTTTACAGGTTTTTTTTGTAAGGGAAATATTTTTTTTATATATTTTTTTTAATGAAACCACTACTTTTCCACCACTAAATGGTTAGTTATTTGAACACTTTGTTGACATCATACAGATTTGGAGTGCCCTATAGGCAGCAACTGTAAAAATGGCACAATAGAAAATTAAATTCTCATTTGCTTTCTGGAAAGTTTAACGTTAGCATGTTGCTATGCTAACACTATGTCCTCAGGAAGTAAATGGTTTGTAAACAACATTTTGCTTATTTTACCTGCCATTTTGAACAGATTTTGTTTTATCAAATTAATGGTAACCACAAATATACCATGTTTTTTACACTATAATTTCAACATGGAATTTGTAGTAAATACCATGGTACAAACGGTGATTATTACGTCGAAGGCCATTGTTGATTTTCATAATTATTTTTACTACAGTGCTTTTTGTAAGGGACAGAATTATTTTTGAATTAAACCACTGTACATTTCCACCACAACAGTTACAGTTGTTTTAATACTTTGTTGGAATTATCCAGATTAGAAGTGTCCTACTGTAGGCAGCCTAGGCAATTGAAATGTCACAACTCCAACACAAAATTACCTGGAGATTCTGAACTAATTACATGTATACAATTTAATATTAGCAGGCTGCTATGCTAACACCATGATACTCTATTAACAGAGAAATTATTATATTTTTAAATGTTACATTAACTTTTTGGTGTAAAATCGTTCTGTTTACCATTTTGGTGCATTTTGTTTTAGTTACCATTATTTATAATACAGTACACTTTTTTTTCTAAGGGACCGCTTTGTTGGCATTGTTCCTTATTTAGAGCTTGTTTATGCTAGCTGCTACATTAGCTTGTCATTTTTGAGTGGACTTCATTAACAGGCTTAAGTTTTTCCAGGGTAAGTAACTGCAGTAAATGTCCTGGCTCTTTTGTTTACAACGTACAAGTCGCCAGCGTTGCCCTCATTTGAGTGTAAATAATTTAGCCCTCTCTGCTCTTCAAGCTTCAGTGATTTGACTAAGCACCTCAGTTTTTAGCATAAGCGTAGAAACAGAAAAATGCGAAAGGAAAGCATTAGAGACAGCCTATGTGTTTTACCTCTCTGATGTGAAACACTAGCTCAGGCTCTATGTTCTAAGGGATATATAAAGAGATAGGCCTACAATATGTGGGAGTATTTAGTATAATAAATGTTGCATCTCTAGTGTTACTGAACTGTATCATTTCCATTACCCTTCAAATTGCAATTGCGAATTGAAAATACGCTTAATGGAAATGCGTAAATTTAGCAAAAAGTCCCATATATTGCAAAAAAAATAATAATTGGAGTGTTTCGCACAACTGCAATGGAAATGGGTTTTTCGCATTTACAGGTCACATGGCATGTGTAAAAAGTCATATAATCATACTTAAATGTATCATAACCTCCAAGAAACACTCAATACGTGTTCATTCCTGAGCCATTAATGCTTAGACAGTTTAAACTGCGGTGCCGTTTGGCTCTGATACAGAGAGTGAAGCTGAAGTGATAGCGGTCACTCGGTTGATACTCGTATTTACTCCAGCATCGCCGCGCATGTTTTTTAAGTATCTGTCCATGCTGCTTCTGTAAAGATAGATGCATATGCCTCCTTTGTATAATATCTAAAATATATCAAATCTCACCAAAGTGTGTTACTTTGACTTATCGCGAGAGGCAAAAGTTTACACTTTAGCTGCGTAACGTTGGTTTATCGACATTTATCAAATATCGCCAAAGCGTTGCGCAACTCTGTAAACGCAGCTACTGTCATGTATGATTTATTTCTGAGTATAATCCTTTGTTGTTTCTCGACAAGATGCCTTTTTGTTTTAAAGCCATGTACTTAAGTCAACCATATGCTAATGAAGTTAATTGCTAAATCAACCTGCAGGCTTTGAAGCTCTTCTCTCTGCATTTCATGTGCTCGGTTTGTTTGTTTCACCTTGTTTCTTTCTCATTCAGGGGAAATGTTTCCCGAAGCTGTCTTTTTTTCACTCCCTTGTTCTCTCTCTTCCTCCCCTGACAGTGTTGCTGTAAATAGACTTACCTTTCTTAATAGCAAAGTCCTTCGTTTCGCCTTTGTATTCCCAATCCTGGCTTTCATCCCCAAAAACAGCCCTCTAGACTTTTGACCCTTCCCGCTTTGATTCTCACCCCCGGACGGCCGCACTGGTGGGCTAAAACCAGACCCCCAGGGCTGTGCTCGGGGTTAAGCGATGTGAAATCAAAAGTGAAATCCAGAGAGATTAAATCCCACGTCGACTCCCGCTGTCCTTACCGATGCCTAATTAGACACAGGTTAAAGAATCTCATTAACAGGTTTAGCTAGGTGTTAATGGAAATAAGGATGTAGCTGTGCTAAATCTGAAATTCAGACAACGTCTCTCAGGAGATTCCGATTAATCACTTGAGCAAACATACACCATGTACACCAAAAGCAAAGTAACTCTGAAAACTATTTTTTTTTTTTATCTTGTTTTTTTTTTTATTATTGGAATAATTCATCTCCTCAACGTCCTGTAACGGCAACAAACCGTGCATGACTCACTCAACGTAGCTCACTTCTACAAATGTTGTGAGGGACTCCGCGTCGCTAGTCGTGAGATTTAATGCATATTTGATTACGTTTCCGTCAGGCTTCATGAGTCCTTGTCATGTCGTTATGTTGACAGTACATCTTCAAAAAACCATTGGGCGAACATCTGCGCTAGGCAAAGAGGCAAGTGAGTAGGAACTAGAGAGGCATCTGTCTCCAAGGCTTAGTGAAACTCGCTCACAATCCGCAAAGGAACCACGTGGCGTGACATCCTCCTCAAAGTGCTGCGAATTTAGGTCTCCCTGCGACTGAGTTCTTATTTAGGTTTTTGCACAAGCTTTGAAATGGTACTTAAAGCCATTCGAGATGCATCTGCACTAATGGATTGTAGGAAAAGTATATTTGTTGGCTGATCTGTTTAATATTTTATATGGATAAATATTTATTGAAGTGTTACTGGCAGTTTAATTGCATCACGGTTGTTTCTGATATTTTTTATATTTATTTTCACAATGAGAGTTAATAAAGATACTATCTCAATTTAATTTGCCCTCAGGTGGTCCTAATCAGATTAGCCTGATGCAGTTTTGGTTGATGCTTAATAGTTACTTTATTCACTGCAGTCGCTGCAGCAGAGTACAAAATAACTGGTTGAAAGCATTTTTAATCAGACAAAAAACATGGCCAGATTCACTGGACCACAGCGTTTTTTGCAGTGTATTTTTTGCCATGTCCTCTTCTGATATCCCCCCTTTCACACCTGTATTCTGTGAAACTATTGATGGCTTCATGCCTGGTATGTAAGGTGTGGTCTCCATCCCTGTTACCTGCAGTTTCCTCGGCCTCTCTCCAGCAATGCTGTGCAAACCCAACTGCGCTTACATTTCAGCCTCTGTTTAACCCTATAAAGCCCACTGTATCAAATTTAATACACAAACTTATATTCATATCAATATCTTTGAACATCTTCTACATGCCTTCTGTCATCTGAGTAATAGTTAAAAGTCAAGTAAAAGCTTTTTAGTATAACATTGTAGTTCAAATGTTTTTTTGCTGTGAAATTTGTAATAATTTTTCATCTTAATAAATGTTATGTTGTCAGTGATATTTTAAGATGTACACTTTTTTGACACTTGATATCTTTCAGTCATCATTACATTGCGTTATACAGTACATTTTACCCCCTAAAAGAAAAACGACAGAGCTTCAAATGCAAAACTAAGTATTTAAGTATCATTTTATGAAGACATAAATAGTCTGATATTGTTATAAAATATCTAATTGATTTACATTATTTTACACATTTGCCATCTAAATAACAAAATATACTGCACCAAACTGCATCTAAATATCACCAATTTAAAAAAAAATATAAGGCCAATGTAAAAACATGTATGTACACAATAAGTGCATTGCATTAAAGTATTCATTTAAATGTACATAATAGTTAACTAAATTAAAATAGGACCAAACTTGGACATTATCATTTAAAGGGCAATTTTGTATTTTTCTGATTATTATTTCATATGTCAGGCTTTACAGGGTTAACCAGAGCACATAATCCCTTGCTTTCCTCATCGGGTCGTTTCCTTCACCAACTGGCAAACACACTTGAGAGGGAGAGAGAGCGAGCGCAATTCTCTTTGACGGCAACACTGGCTTGTGATCTTGAAGCAAATACAGGCTGCCAGAAATCACACAAGTGTAATGCATTCTAATGAATGAGAATGGAGGATGAGAGACTGGCATGGACAAACATGGCTCATCTGAATTATTCCATTAGAAAATGGCCGATGTTCCTTTTGACTTTAATTAGAGGCTTCTTCACATAGATCTGCCAGGCCTGGGCTGATAGTAAAATTAAAGATTCTTCTCCACCACTCCCATCCTCAAACCCAACTCATGAATAAACCAAAAGAGCAGCCTGAAGGCTCACACTCTGAAACAAGAATCACAATTACAACACACTGGAGGCACGGCTTTCTGCTGTAGACGGAATTGGGCAGTTTATCACAGCACCCTTGCATATGGACATGTTCCCTGATTTCTGAATACATTTAGGGGGAAAGGCTTTCTTGTGAGAATGTTTTCACGGTGACAAAGTCAGCAGCGTTGAATGATTTTTGTTGGATGTGTTGAAGTGAGTTCAGGCGGTTAGTTGACTGCTGGGTATGGGTTGAGTGGATTTTTGCCAAAAAGCTCATCTACTAGGAATGACTCACGATGGTTAAGTCATCAAAGTTCAACAGAGCAGTTGATTAGGGAGGCAGAGCAGTTTGTTTTGTTCCTTTTCTTTTTCTTTTGAATTAAAGCTAATGTTGCTTTAATTAGCATACTAGCAGCAGGCGAAGCTTTGTCTTCTACTGTGCGCACATTTTGTCATAGTGGCAGTATAATGGGCTGTGGTGGTACATGGTGGTGAATATACCATCATACTTTGAAGAATGCCGTAGTATAAATCCAAAAGACCATTAGGGATCTGTTGGTTTGTATGCTTGTATGTAGGAATAAACTACAGACAAATAAAAATGTTAAGCACTTAGCCTTGATTTGGGCAAATAGTTTACATTGTAACATGATTTGAACCTCGAGCACTGGGTTTTTAAGTCAAAAATAGTCCAGCTTCATTCTGATTGTTTTTGAACGCAACATATTTTCCTTAAATAATGCATAACAAACTCAGTTGCAAACCAGATTAATTATACAAGGTGTTTAGTCAACTGAGTCAATTCTGGAATGCTTTATCTAGCCAGGTTTTGCACATCCCAGTTCAGATATATGAGGGTGTTTGTATAAAACCATACTAGATAACTGAATTTTAAGATTCTGGGGAAGTCCGATGAGGACCCTGGAGTGTGCATGCGTTTATGTTTGAATGAGAATGAGCTGATGTACGTAGAATTGGCTGAGAGCTTAATCCTCTGTGGTTGCTGTATGTGACATCAGGGAAAAGAAAGTACGCCTGTAGTAATGACTTAATTTGAGGACCATCACACAATTCCACATGAAAGCGGTGCAGGTGCAGCATATGTCCTCTGCCTTGGGGCATTGTTGTAATAAATGTATGCACACAAACATATGTATGATATATGATTTTTGCTCTGCTAGCCACTATTGCTTTTTACCTCAGTGCTGTGTTTTCACACTTGGTATGTTTGTTGAATTGGTTTAGCATCAGTAGCAAGTTATTTATTTTTTTACAATAATGTGTATATGAAAAGTTCAGATGCAGAAGCCTCCAAAAGCCATATTGGTCAAAAATGAGATTTTCTCCAAACAAAGTATATGTTCATCAAGTACTTTCACTTCAAATATGCTTGATGCCAGCCTCAAGCCACTGAGAAGTACAGTACCAGTACTTACATAGAAGCTTATACAAAGTAGACAGAAATAAATACAAATTTTAAAGCAGAATGTCAGATGTACTCAGAGGCTTTTGCATATGAACTCTTCATATGATATTTAAAAAGCAAATTCTAAAAAGTTGTATTAATTATTGTAGTACATGCAAAATCTGGAAAGCATTGACTCTTTGTTAATTAAAACTATGGCTGTCAGTTGAGTTTTCTAGAATGTAGAATAAAACCGTAACAATGTAATATTTAAAAAAAATAGATATTTTAGTATTTTTTTTTTTTTCACTGGAACCTTGAGCACCCTCTTGTGGCCCCATAAGGGTCCCCAGACCCAGACCCTCAAAACCCCTGAAACAAGTGCAATTGATGTGCAAGATGATATCAGATTGTTTTTAACTGATAGTAGTTTTTTTTTTTTTCATTCTCTCTCGTTTTTATAAAGCCAGAGCTTAGCATTTACGTCATGTGCAGACCATAACAACACCAACTGGATCTAAACCCTTTGAATGACACAAAACTTATATCTTGATCTAAGGATAAAGTGTAAAGGAGCAACATCAGTTCTAAAATGTAGTTTTCACTCTCATTTAGCTGAATTTTTTGAACATGTTAATACTTAGCACCCTAAAACATGACTGAACATACTCTGCTGCTCTGTGAATATAGCATTGATAAGACAGAATTAGAATTATGAGACTTGTGAGAAAACCAGAAGTCAGAACACTAGGTTAAGGGGTCACAATGACTTGTTCGTTTTGTGCTGGCAGTTAATTTTACATGACATCTTTGTCTATTGCTCCATTAAAATCTCATCCAAAAACATTGCCTAGAAACCCCTAAGGAGTTTTCAGTGCACGTACAGTTCTTCTTTTGTTGTACTACTTTTGGCGCCTGAGGAAGACGCATTCTTTTGTCAGAGTTCTGAGCAAGATTTGTTTGATTGATATGAATTACAGAGCAGGTTGCCTGCCTTACACTTATCAATCAGCACCACAGGTCTTCTTCTTAGTCTAATGCAGACAACTGCATTGCATGACCTTATTCTAACTTTCAGTCATTTTTTTAAGGGTGTCAAGGCAATGTGGGGCAATGCTGCCAGACAGATTCAATTCTCCTTCCATCTCCTCCACATTTTTGTGAATTTGAGGAGACCAGAACATTTGGATGATTAAAAGGATTTGATGAGCACAGTGTCATGTTTTCCTAATCTCCCAGATAAGGATTAGGGCTTCTGCAGTGTCACTCTGCCTATAATCCGGTCGCATGACGTCTCGACATGGTGCGTCTGCTGCCCATGTTCTCTTTGTTCTCTGTTTTGTTGTGCCAACCTACTGACACTGATTCTCATATGAGCCCTGTATTGTGTCAGCTGAGTTCAGACAGCTGGCTAGGATTCTGGACAGATGTATAGTGAACTTCGTTTCAGGACCCTGGACAGTTACCTGCTGTGCTCATTTCAGTACAGCTCAATCATTAAACTGCAGTAGTTTCAGATACATATCCTAAACTGTGTTTCAGCCAAGAGGTTAAGGTTTTGACTCATTAATATAGCAGTTAACCCCTGTTGGTAGCCTTGCTGCTATGCTATTTGGTCATTAATCACGGAGTTTCCACTGCAGTTTAGCTTAACACGTCTAAACTAGCTCTGCTGCTCTGCAAAGTTTAGCTCACATGAATCAGCACCACATGATCAAGGTTTTCAGCCTCTTCCAGACTAGTGTGTTGGAGAATCTCTGCAGGCCTCCAGGACCAGGATTTGACAAACCTTGTGGAAATGGTACATGCACAGCAGAGGACTGTGGGGTTTGGTTTGTGGTACCATGAGTGAAGATAATTTCGAATCGTCTCCAGTGACAATTATGCAACAACATTCTGAGCAATTTGTAATGAACAGCTTTTTCTAGATATTACTGGCCTCTTTGGTTTCAGCAGCATAATCAAGCCGGTTTTAGTTGGTTTTGCTCTTGAAAACCAGCAATATGCAGAAAAAATCAGACCTTGATGTGTCCCTTTGGGAGAAGCATTACTCATTTGTGTTAACTGGCAAATCGGCTAATGACCAGACGTACAGTGATAAGCTGGAAACATCGAGGGATCATGCCTAGCTCTTTTTGTCGCAGTTAATTTGGTAGGTGTCTATGTCTATTTCCCCAGATAGAGCAGAGTTTATTTTGCGAAGCATGCGAAATTGTGTCGAATGGGGCGGGGTGGGTAGTTTCCTTCCATTTCCCATGTGGTCGCCATCGCAAGCTGAGTGTGAGAAATGATGATGTGGTTGATGAAGAGATTGGTACGGTGCCAGACAGGATCCCTCTGTCTTTAGACATTCCTAACCCTCGCAGGGATTCATCATCCGTGTTTTCAGGTATCTCGCAAACATCACGGACAGCTGTGAGATGTCAGGGAGGTAATTAAGACGAACGTTCACCTTATTCCCCCAAACACACCGTGATCTACAACCTCTTTATCTGCCGATCCCAAAACAGCCTCTCCCGAGAGCGCATTTGAGTGTCTACATCGCTTCCCTCTCCACCCTGCTGTTTCGAAGCAAGCTCCGGCATTCAAAAAGCTGCCCTCATATTGTGATGTGCAACAGATAGTGCAGGGGGAGTGGGGCCTGTGTTTCCTGGCCTGACAATGCCCCTGTCAACTCCCTCCAAAGAGCAGGCGGCCAGCTCCTCTGTGTGACACCTCCGCAGAGAATGTCAAGGGAGAACAAATTCCCCCGTCCAATTTGTGAGGAGGCTGAACTTTACACCCACTCGCGATGACAAGGGGGGATTGAAAATCACCACTGGGTCTAGTGGTGGTTTTCTTCCTAACCCCCCCACCCCCCTTCTATCGATGTCGCTGCGCATCTTCTCTTCTCTGGCTTCTTGACATGATATTTTTATTCACTGGCTCTTCAGCTTTTGCACTCTCTAAGCTTCTGAAATGCTGTTGCAGTCTATTCAAATGTCAATGAGAATTTCCGTCTCTTTTATTTCTTTCCCCCTCTCAATCCCAGCTTCTTGCTTTTTCTGATTGCTGCCTCACCTATACGGAAGGATCCCATTACTGAAGCTATAGTCAAAGCTCTTGAAGATGCCAGAAATAAAAGTGCACCATTTCTTACCTTGCTGAGTAAACAGCCAGTGCACTTCTCTTACATTCGATGCTCTCGTAGAGGCCGACACTTACCATGCGCGCAAGGCAGAGGGCATCAAGACAGTGCCACGACTGGGATTAAAACTGCTGTGGCAGGAGTATCATCTCTGAGCCCGTTTGAAAAGCTTTAAATCCAACACACAGCAAAAGCAAAGCTCTCAGCAGATGGCCTTAAACAAACTGTAGAGCATTTCCATCTCAACGTAGACTTTGTTTACAGTTTAAAGGCAGCGCGCTTTGGGTACACACATTTGTGTAATCATAAATCTTAAAAGTGGGTTGATGCCTAAGTCCACATAAACCCAACCAGCTCTATACTACGATAGCAGGAATAAAAGAGCCAAGCTGATGTTATTCTTTTAGTGTTAAAATACTGTACTCCTATCCAAGTTTAATGTGCAGAGAGAGACAAATATCAGGATTCGTGGGATGATTTCCCTGAAGGCTGGAAACTGTGGCTCTTTGGGGCTTTCAGCATAACTGTGCTTGTTTCAGTGAACCAACTTAGCAACATTGGCTAAGCCAATAGCTGAGTTTGGGGTACGGCAGGGCAACTTCGGTATTGAAGGGCCACTGTCCTGAAGAGTTTAGCTCCAACCCCTCAAACTCACCTGCCTGTGGCTCTTTACTAATCATGAAGACATTGATCAGCTGTGTTTGATTAGGGTTGGAGCTAAACTCTGCAGGATAAGTTGCCCAGCCCCAGCGTAGGATGAACACTGGTAGGATATCTGGGAAACCGCATTGAAAACGTCCTAAGGCATACAATTTTTCTTCTTTTTGACATTTGGCACATAACTTTTTCTGGATATGAAACTTCAAATCACGCAGGTTATTGTGCTATTACCTTTCTAAGCATTCCACATTGCAGTTTTTGCCTGGCGGATGACAAATCTGACACAAAAATAATCCCATAGACTTACCCTGAAATGAAACATTATATCTCAGGAACAGAATATCGCAGAGACTCAAGGGTGGACTCTTTTGACTCGACACTCTAGAAACTGCCCAGAACCCCCTTAGCAACATACCTAAGCCTTATATCTTACAGGTACTGTATATCTTAGTATCATAAACACATGGTAGTGGGTTTGTTTCATTCAGGCCAGTGTACACGGCCCCCTGGGGCCCCAGCCTGATCACTCCACCAGAATATCATAGAAAAAGGGGGAAGACTCTTTGCAAGTGTGCTGGGGACATGTGATTCACCAATTAGCAGTTTCCCAGCAGGTGCAAAGAACTGACATGTCTCTAATGCAGGACATCCTACCGAATGCAATTTATTTAGATATGAAGGATGCAGTGCATGTGTGAGCCAATCAATGTTTAACTTTACATACGTGATATGAAGTCATTAGGGCTCTTCAGAAGGATGGAAGAGGAGGTTGAAACCAGCTGTGGCAATTACTCCAGCATGGATAAAACATAAGAGAAGATCTTAGAGGGATTCTGAATCTCTCCAGTCTTTTGCATTTATTGATGTCTTAGTGTGTGTGCGAAAGAAGAGAGACTTGTCTCATAATATGAAGCGATCATTACAGTAGTCTATTTAACACTGCTTCAGAAGCAGTTTTGGTTGGCTATTTATTTTGTGTGTTATCTGAAATTGCATTACGGACAAATGGCATTCTAGAAACTCATTTCTTTTTACGAAATTTTATTCCCTCATGTTCAGAGTTCAGGTATTCATGGGTTTCTCCAAAATACCTTTAGAAAGCCATTTAAGGAGTCTATTATGCTACTTTCAAATACTGCTTACCAAACACAACCCACCAATCCTCGGCCCAAAGCACACTGCTGTCATTCAAGAGCACCACGGAGAGACCTAGCGGCCCTTACTGTCTGTTTTTGCCATTTCCATGAAATATGCATGATCTCCTGTGCCGTGGGCCACATGGCTAAGTCTTGATGGCTCTCCCCTGTCTCATATGCTGAACATTATTCTCTAGAGATTATGTCCCCGAGGGGACCAAACTAGCAGCATGCACATTCTAGCGCACGGATTGCATCGCAGTGGTTGCTTGCCGGGCCACAGTTCTTGCCCCATGCTAGTGTTTGCGACTCAACTTTAGGACTCGAAATTTGTAAGTTGACAAGTACCCAGGACATAGCTAGTTCTTTCACGTCCAATGGTAATTCCCATATGTAACCATATTACCATGACTGTGTCTGCTGTACGAAGCGGATTACAATGCATTTATAAAAGGAGTCCACAGCGCATTAAACACAGCGGCTGATCCCCCCATGGAGGTGGTGGAATAACTATGCACATACTGTATGATAATCTGTTTTTAGCAGTGGGATGTCTATACTTTAAGGACCTCCCATAAAATTTTATTGACCACTTGTATATGTGTTTTTCTTTGTATTTATTCATTTTGCCTCACGTCCGTCCCAGTCAAAAAATGTTTCAGACTGCTTGACATAGCATTTCAAAAATGCTCACACGGCACTGAAACGGCCAGTTGGTCATCTGAACCCTGGAGTGCTCGGGTATCTGATGAGTCAAAACGAGCGATCTGCACATCTCTAATATGCATTTATGTTAATGCGGTATTCATATGTGAATATGGGCTTGTGTCGTGATGTTAGACTTCTCTCACTTCCCTACAGTTCTGCACCAGTCAATTCTAAAGGCAAGGTCACTTATTCTGAATAACTAATGGAATGCCCGCATAATAATTGTTTGCTGCCCACACATTGATGCTGTTGTTTGGATGTTTGCACGGTTACTGGTAGGGAAAAACAAGCTTTTTTTTTTTTTTTTTTTGCTAGAGGCATAGCTTTCAGCAGTTCCAGATGTGATTTTTGCATGCACAGACAGTCATTTTAATTGCTATTAATTATTGAGTGTCAATGCAATACCTCAAGCCTTTTATGGTGGTTTAGTGCCATTGTTTATATACAGTGTTGGTCTTGCATAGGGAGGCTGGGAGTCTGTATGTGGCCCCTGATGCAGGGCCAGAAGGTCATAGTTCTTGCCTCTATTATTCAATGTCTGTGAGTCATATATGATTTTGTTGTCGCCCATTCTTGCGCAGTAATGTCATAATCGAGGGACAGCTGGCATCCTCGTTTCCTGTCGGCACATATTTTCTGCCACATCAGTAACGAGTGCCTACATGCTGCTACACAGGCCACGGCTCAATGCTCTTCTGCATTCACCCCCTCCCCGCCTTCTTCCTCTGGATCGTTCTAGCTACTGCTTTTCGTCTATGCTAGCCTCTCTTTTTGTTTTCCTGGGTGAAAACTCTTTTCTTCAGCTTTGTAGCAGTCCCAGTTTTCTCTCCCCTGTGCTCTCCCTCACTGTTTCTGTCTTATTCCATTAGGTTTCTTCCAAGAAATTTGTGTTTCTCTGCATTTCTTAAAGAAAGAGTTCAAAAGTGATGATCCAAATTTGTAACCTTTTTTTTTTTAACCACAAAATGTGAAGTTTAGAAGAATGTTCACGCGGCTCTTTTCCAAGGGGCTTTTGTTTGAGAAACAGGTTAAAATTTAAATCTGTACTTACTGATTTGTTGACGACAGTCATGGTTACCATTCACTTATATAGAAAAGAAGCAGCTTGAGTTCGGCATCCTTTGAGTTCTAGGAAGACTCATTTAAGTATAATTTGTTTATTGTTGAGTTTTTATTAATATTTTGACTAATCTATTTTAACTGTTTATTTAAGTTGAATTTTTGTTTAATTGTTTGTAATTTTGTGTTTTTGTATTTTATTTTTTTTTTAAGTTTAAACTTTTTTTATATTACTAGTTAGGTAAAGTTTATTTTTATTCATATCTTAGTTTTAGTTTCATCTTACTTTTTATTTATTTGTCACAGTTCTTCAGCATAAATATATTTGAGTTAGTTGCCAAGGGAAACGTTTAAATTCATATTTAGTGCTATGTTTATGCAACTGTGATTTAATTTTAAAACGAAATGCACTAGTGTAAACAGGGCCTACATTTAATATCTATATTTTAATTTATTTAAATTTCACTTGAATTCATAAAAAAAAGAATTCAATACTTGTAGTTAACAATTATTAAAAATTAATAATTAATAATTCCAAGTTGTTGAAGATGTAAATAAAAATTCTCTATATATATATAAAGATCTATTAAACAGATTTATTTTTCGCTGTTTTGTTTTGCTGTGACTAACATACACAAGGGACACGCTGACATTATACACCCATCTTCAGACACCATGTGCACTTTGCATTTTCAGACAATTATGTGTTCTCTACAGAATTATCTCAAAAGGTGAGCTAGCATCAATGTGAAGAGAGGTACAAAGAAAAGTAAAGGGCCGAGAGAAATTAGAAGGGTTTCTACCAATCCCTGCAGCCTCTTTGAGAGATACTTAGTCATTATGGGCACAAGCACACATCACTATGGAAACTGTGGAACAGGAAGGATGAAGGTGATGGAAAGGGGCAGCTGAGGTGGCACCTGAAAATGATGGATGGTATGATGTTGAAACAAAGAGATGCAGAGAGATATTTCAGAGGGATCTATCCCGACCCAATCACTCATCAGCACTGAGGTTGCCGTCAAAGAAAGAAAAATACACTAGTACTGCTTTTTTTTTTTTTTTTTTTTTTTTGACAGATCCATGGAATAGCAGTCAATCAGTTCCAATGGCCATTATATAATATACATATTTATTTATTTATTTATTTAAAATTATCTATAGAAGAAAAAAAATAAAATTCAACCAGTACAGTTTTAGTCTAAAATCTAAAAATATTTTAAAAAGTATTTTCCATTAAGAAATTGTTTTTTATTTTTTTGTACATTTCAAGTTAAATGACTTCACTGCGTACTGTCAGAATGAGATTCCAAACAGTCATTCATAATCTACATGACTTCAGTCCATCAGTTAACAACTCAAGAAGTCAAAAGTTGTGTGTTAGCAATAAACAAATCATAAATTAAGATAATTGTTATTTTTTGTATAACAAAATGTTGCAGGGGAGAAGTATGTACAAATCAAGCACTGTTTACAAGCGAAAGCAGTCCAAAACAGCCCTAGTATGTTCCAAAACAAGAATGTCGGTGGACTTTGATGTGAGAGGATAACAAGGGATGGACTTTTTTTTCACTGGAAGGAGAGTTATCACTCCTTTTTAGACCTGTAACTTTTTGCAGTTGCTCAGGAAAACCAAAAATTGTGGGTGCATATTCGTAGGCGAGTACTCCAGATATGAATTTAATTCTCTGCAGCATAATTTCATTTCCCTTTTTGACTTTATAAACCAACTCTCTTATATTAAACACTATTCAGCCACACCGGCTCTGGTGTGCAAGTCTCACAGGGCACAGATTCTTCTGATTAGGCCAGAACCCTGAGTCACACCGCAAAATTAAAATGATCAGAGCCAGAGCCTTGAGAAATGTCCGGAAAAGACACTCAATTATACACCAATCAGCCGGAGGCGCCTTGCTTTTAACTGCTGATTTATACCCTTCACCAGGCCTCTGACTGGGCAGAAGTGGCGAGAGGACCACTTCCCCCTCTCTCCGCATACAGCCGGAGCTTTTCGCTCGCCCATAATGCCACGCTTCAATCCTCAGTCTGGTGACGTTGCCTGATTTCCATCCATTGACATTTTTGGGAAGGGTGATCATTGGGATTCTGAACAAGTGCCAGACCTTTTCAGCTGCTGTTTGTGGGCGTAATGGAGAGAGAAATTGGGGAAGGAGGGAGAGAGATGGACAGGGAAAGGAAGAAAGAATGAGAAATGGATGTACTGCGAAGGGGAAAATGATGATATAGCACATAAATATAGAGTTGCCACACTCCTGAAAAACAACAAAAATATTGAGGAATCTCTTTTTCAGAGAAAATAATTCTGGAAAATTGTTGAAAAAATTTACGTGTATGTTTTTTTTAATTATGTGAATTTCTTCTTATGGTGGCACATTACGTTTTTGTTTTTTGTATTAACTTGTTTACGACATTGTGAAATATCTCAACATTTTCCAATTTTGTTCCAAGTTTCCACATTTTTAAAAGATATGAATATATATTCAATATATGAATTATTATTATATAATAATTTATAAATTATTGTCATTTTTATTATAATGCATCTTTGCTAAATAAAAGTATTAATGCTGATATAAAAATTATTAATATATTTAAAAAAAATTAACATTGCAAGAAAAAAAATACAAAAGTGGTGGTTTAAAAAAAAAATGAAGCCGCACAGCTGTTTCCAACATTAATGATAATAAAAAATATTTCTTAAGCAGAAAATCAACATATTAAATTGATTTATGAGGGATCATGTGACACTGAGGGCTGTAGTGTTAAAGCTGAAAATTCAGCTTTGCATTACAGGAATAACTTACATTTTAAAATATCTCCAAATTTGAAAAAAGTTTTAAATTGTAATCTTATTTTACAATATTACTGTATTTTGTATCAAATAAACACTGCCTTGGTGATCATAAGAAAAATCATTTTCTACATGCTATTTATATTTGTGAAATTTGAAAACAAACAAAACTAACTACTTAAACCGTGTAGTCTTTAAATTTTGGCTGAAGCATTTTTTCAACTCATTGCAACTGTACCACTACCATAACATATTCTGACGAAAGCTCTGGGTAAATGTCGCAAAACCTAAACCTACCATCTGTAATGTGATGGTATATCTGACCAGCTTAATCCAAGCCTAGGCCCAATATTTACCCATCTCTCTCGAAGCTCAGGAAGAGATTTGATGTGACAGGAGGGCTAGCCAGGGCATGCTGTTCTGAAATCAGAACACCTCTGTAGAGACTCTTACTTTCGGCACACTGGGCCAAAGAGCAACTCGGAGGCTGAGAAGGAAGCAGTGGGAGTATCGTTCAGCGTTGTACTCTGGAACAGTAGAGCACACCATCAAAGTTCTCCACCATTTCAAGCAATGAGCTATTTTTCAAAGCCAGATGAAGAGCTGTCTTGGAAAAAACAAAAAGAGATTTTTACCAAAGATTTTTTTTTTCTCGCACCAGGATGAAACCTCATTTTGGGGGTGAAAAGGTTTGCTTGATGAAAGTCACCAGAGGACAACACAGCAGGATGTCTTCAGAGCAGTCTAGCAACTGGTTATCAATGATGGTTATTAAAGTTTGATTAGAGCCCGGTGATGTGCAGTGTGTTATAGGCATGCATAAGACGGCTCATGCTTTCTATGAAGGGTCACAATGAGGTTAAAGGGAAAAAGACCACTTAGTGTTTAGGGTAATTGCAGCTCTAGGGGTTACACAGCCTTCCATTCATCTCTCAATAGCGTTGGACCCATGCTGTGCTTAAGCGTCACTTTTTCAAATAAACCATTGAGGAATGACAGATCAGCAGCGGGAATTGCTGAAAGAGAGTCATTTTCTCTCAAGATGCAGTCTAAGTCGAAGACATTGAATGGGTTTTATTTTTTCTCACTTAATAAAGAGTTTCACTTTTGTGCTTTGGAGGGTGAAAAGAGGGAGTTTGAAATTAACTTTTTCCAGTGCATGTTGATTGAGACGATTTAGCAAATATTCATTTTCTTTCTCATTTTCCCATGTTAGCCGCATCATATATTAATGTTTTATTGGTAGAACTTAACAATATGTCTGTTAACATTAGTTCCTACTATATATACTGTATTTTTCCACATTTATTAATTTGATAAGTCTGGATTTTTAAAATGTTTTGGTAACACTTTACAATATGCCTTATTAGTTAAACATTACTGTAGTTAACTATATTAGTTAACATGAACTAAGAATAACCAATACTTCTAATGCATTATTCAAATCATAGGTTGTGTTTATTAACCTTAGTTAATGCACTGTGAACTAACATGAATAAACAATGAACAACTGCACTTCCATTAACTAATATTAAGAAAGATTAATAAATAGTGGGCTAAATGCATTGTTAATTGTCTATTCATGTTAAAAATTGATGAAAATGTAATTGCACTCAAGCCATCCAAAATGTAGATGAGTTTGTTTCTTCATTATAGAACATATTTGGAGAATTTTAGCATTTAATAGTCAGCGGATCCTCAGCAGTGAACGGGTGCCATCAGAATGAGAGTCTGATAAAGACATACTGTACTGTAACAATAATTCAAAAAAAGAAATTATTTGATGATGTTTTTATCAGCTCTCATTCTGATGCATTTCCACCAATCTGAGAAGTTTTTAGTACATTTTCATTTTGTGATGAACTTTTAACAATTAATTTTTTTAAACATGTACCATTTAAATGTATTATTTTGTTAAACAACAACTTACCATAAGTTAGATTGTACCTCAGTATTTTACATTTTTATTCATGTCACTACCATCTTCCATTGAGTTGAATTTCATCTCTGACATTGTTAGAGGGATGTGAAGCCCCAGTCGTGCAACAGTAAAACACATTCTTTGGTCCCTGAGGTGAGAAGCAAGTTTTACATTTAGATTTGACAAGATTTTCTACTTTGTAGCACTTTTGCTGACTCAGAGATTTTATTTGTTGAACTCCCATCGCAAACAGACATCCATAAGCCTGCGTGTTTGTGAATAATCTCGCTACATTTGTTACATGACCTTTTAAAAACAGTACCAAGGGACATGTGTCATTGGAGTAAATACAGTAGGATGTAAGCGAGATAAACACAACCTTTCGTGGCCGCACAAGTGATACTCAGGTGTTGCTAAAACCTAAACATAGTCAGTACATTCGTAATGCACTTTTACATACTTAATACTCACACATGCATTATTAATGCACCTCTTTGGATTTGTTGCTGTAGTTCTAGAAGTGTCACATCTTTCCCACTGGAGCTTTAATAATGCAGTTATATGTCTGTCCAAAGCTATTTATCTCAGAATGCTTCTAATCCATAATGTATTGTTTTACGCAGCCAAAGGATTTAGACAGCAATGAAGGAATTTAGACTATTTTAATGAGAATGGATGGATTTAAGAGCACTTGAGTGATCATTCTAATACGTTAGAGGTCTGTAAATTGTATGATGATTTAATGGGCTTGCTTTTTATGACAAATCAATCAATAATGTACTACTATACACATGCTGTTTTAGGCCCTGTTCCATTTCAGGTCATCCAAGATATAGCTGAGTTTGTTTTTTCATCACATTTACAGTGAATGGGTACTGTCGGAATGAGAGTCCAAATAGCTGATAAAAACATTACAATAATCCACAAGACTCCAGCTCATCAATTAATGTCTTGAAATGTGAAAAGCTGCATGTTTCTAACAAATAAATACATTATTAAATTGTTTTCACTTAAAAGTGTCAAAATTTGAGTTGATTATGTTTTGTTCTGTTTATGTTATGGTTTGTTTTATACGAACTTGCAGCTTTTTACTTTTTAAGACATCAATTGACGGACTTGAGTGGGGTGGGTAACTTGTGGATTATTGTGATTTATATTATTAGCTGTTTGGACTGTCATTCTGACAGCACCCATTTACTGCAAAGGATCCATGGATGAGTAAGTAATGTAATGTTCAATTTCCAAACAAAGAAAGGAAGAAAAGCTCAAACTCCTAAATGGCAATCCACTCAAAGTCTGCTTCCTCGACCTGATCTTCAGAAAATGGATGTGACATTTCCTCTGTAACTGTTTAACAGCTCAAACTATCACTGGCAGTATTTTAAGAGGTGATGAGCCAGAAATCAGAAATGAGGATTGGAAGTGAAAATTAGAGTTCACTTTATTTCGTTGAGTAAACCCTGTAATTGCAATGGCGTATGTTCATTCATTCATTCAACTTTATTTCTAAAGCACTTTACAACCACCAAACATCGGCCCAAAGTGCTGTAAAATAAAATCACTTAATAAACCCACACATGTTAGTCAAATGTTTACTTTTTATGATCTGCTCGCCATAAGTCTGAGGTCAAACTCTGTTGCCTGGATGTCCTGTCTTATCTCTTCCTCACTGAACATTAGATCAAAGTAGCACAGCCTCCGCTTTGATAAGGAGCTCAGTGTCAGAGGCAGTATGGGGTGGTATGTCTGTATTAGCACTATTGATCCAAACATTCAACACAAACTGTACCACAAGACATCTGAATCCATATACAGTGCTGTAGTTTATACACACAAATATGAGCTCAAATGTCAGATGGCAAAGTTCAGAATCTAAAGGGGAGATAATCTAGTCTACTGTAAGTCAGAAATAGTATGTATGTATGTGTTTCTGTATGTGTATTTACAACCTATTTAATTTATTTTTAGAGAATAAATTTTTTATTGAAATGTGAAATTACTGCTTGTTCACACTTTCTCATTTCTAATGTGTTTTTCTCCTCATTTCTGCCTTGTGATAATTATCACTGCAGATGAAAACATATGCCCCTTCATTAATTTTATACTCTACAGTTTATCTTAATTAGCGCCAAATAAGTTGTTGTTATCGTTTTAATTCAGATTAGTGGTGTAGACACAGCATGCAGGGGTGAAGCACAGAAACACGCACATGATGAAGGTAACAAACCCACCACCACCATCACCACAGCAGAACAGCACTGCAGCTTTCAGCTAATGAAATCACACACCAGGCAAGGAGAGCCGGAGAGATATTACACCACAATATAATTACATATCAGTTGTACACCTCCACAACCCTTTGCAGCTTGGTAATCTGTAAATGAAAGTGGGCTGATTTGGAAAATTGAAGGTGCGTATATGTGTGTCTGTGGCACAAATGATATTGTTTTTATGGTTTTAGAAAGGTTTATCTAATGGGTTGGATAAAACTTGATGGCAGATTACATTAGGACTGCAAAAAGCAAAATGGATTTATCAAATTAAATATAGGTTGGGAATCCAGGTGTTAGCTGTTCCCAAACTAACTTTTTGCTTTAGATGCTAGTAAAAAAAAGTACACACGTTAACCAATTTTTAGAAACCAGAGAGAACTATATGTGTATTGGAAAATATAAAGTAAAATGTTAAGTGAAGTCATGTTTTCATGTTTTGTATACAATACATTTTTATTTTTGTTTATTTGTTTGCAAACATTTTACTTCATGAAACATTAAAGGGATAGTTCACCCAAAATTAACTGAATGTGAAAAAATTGTAATTAAAATGTAAAAAATAATAACTGAAAACTGCCTGTAAAGGTGTACTGTCTAATTTCTTGCACTACTAGTAGCACCAAATGGCTTTACATTTAATCATGATTTTGAGAAACCAATAGATTACTAGCATATGACCAGAAAATGACGATATAATGAAGATGCGTAGCAACAGCCAATCAGATCCCAATTAGTGGTTTCATGCCATTTGTGTGTGAAATTTGCATCAGACCGTCACTGAACAGGTTGTGGGCGTACCGTCTGAGGCTGACACTATAGAGTAGAGGTGGAGACAAGCATACTAAACAGACACATAAATAAAAGTGACGGCAGCGGAGCAGAACCTGTTGTCTACAGCTCCATTTATTAGAATTAGGGATTTGTCCATTTACCAAAGAGCAGTAAATTCTTTGTATTTCTTTCTCAAGAGCACCTTAAAGCAGAAATCCAGGACTTAGATGCACAGGAGGCAGAGACAATCCGCATCGATCCATTTCAAACAGAAGCATCTTCAGTAAAGGCTTATCCTGAGTGCTCTTTTCCAGATAGAATGCCTCATTTTAGATAATCTGCCTCTCTGAAATGAAATCAGACGGGAGAGAGAAAGTAGAAGGGAAAGAAACAAAGGCAGAGACAGAGCGAGGTCTTCACACAGGCCTGGCTTTGGTCCAGTTCACGGAGGCATGTCTGATTAGCCCCGGCTTAAAAAGGTCCGTTCACACACTCCTATTCAATATCCCTGATTAAAAGTTGACAGGGGCGGCCGCCACAGAGCCAAAAATCCTTTTTACTTTTTGGAAATGTTCATCAGCTAGACAGAGTGAAAATGAAAGTAGATTCGGACGGATGGACACAGCAGTTTTGGGGCGTGCAGACAGAGCTCTTCAAAGGATGATGGGAGATGGTGCAGTGCCACAAAAGGAATGGAGATAGTCCTAGATGTGTCAGAGCTTGTAATTTCTTTGTTGTCATCAACACAAAATTGATTAATCGCTCAAAGCTTTTGTCCAGTCAGCTGAGACTTCTATCCTTCTTAGGGACAGTTCACCCCAATGCTTTGTTAAAAATAAAACACCCTTAAAAGAAGAAATACAAAAATAAATAAACAAAATGAAAGGATAAATATATATTGTCACCTGAGGAGCCGGGCAGAGTCCGTTGTCTTCTGGCTGTGAGGGAGCCTCGACGGCCAAGGCAGAGGTGGATGCAAGTCTGTACTGTCACCGCCATGCGTCTGGGTAACGTTCAACGAGTGCCATCTTCCTCCAACGGCGTAGCGATCTCCCTCCGCCTCCTTCCAGGACCCACGAGGACACCAGCGTGCATGCACGGGGGAAGAGACCGGTCTCCTGAGGAGAGGCGTGCTTGATCTTTTAATGGCGGCGGTGATGAGGCACCATTTGATCCAGGTGCGCCTCATCACACGCCACCAGACCTGTCCAGTCCTGTGCCCCTCCTCTCCACACACCCACTTGCAGTCGGGAGCCTGGAGAAGGTCAGCGAAAAGTTATTTG
>JAUCMU010000002.1:4811601-4829790 GCA_032275025.1 Enteromius treurensis | reverse complement strand
ATCAGATGATGAGGTGCCAGCTGTGATTAATCAACCGCGCTCCTACTCGAAATTAGTTTATTTGCAAAAACTTCACTAAATAACATAAGAATATCGTTTTATATAAATATATTTCACAATGAATTTGATTTGATTGATTGATTCATTCGTTTTATTCATTTATTCATCAAACCTTTAAACGATAGTATATAAAATGTATGTACACTTACTGTATATGAAGGGAAATATTGCTGTTTGTTATTTGGTAAATAAATCATTTTAAATGGCATTAATAAGAATTTTAAACAATTTGTATAAATTTTATGATAATTTTCTTTGTTGTGTCATTTATTATAAAACTGCAGCAAATGCCATGATTATTTTAACTAGATTTTTACTGTATTTAACTTTGCATCAAACATTATAAATCTACAGATACAAAAGTGTCTTAAATATTTGGAAAGTTGTGGTTCCATATATCTGTGACAGATTGTAAAAGAAAAACTCATTGTGAAGGTTCTTTCATTTTGAAAACAATGATTCTCCCTCTATCTCATTTATTTTCTGTTTTTACCAAGCCACCTGGGGCAATGGTTTGGATTTTGGCAAGCGCTCATTTCTTTCTACCCTGGCACCTTTTGATGTTTATGAGGGTTCTTATAGACTGAAGGTTGGACCCACCTGTGTCCTAAACATACTGATGAATCATAAAATACAATGAGTTCTTCTGCCATCACTTAATAGCTCAGCTCAAAGCCTCTTTTTGTTTTTTGTAAGATTGCGGCTTCTTTGTGATTGATATTGTTAGCTGGACGGATATACTGATTCAGACAGGCCAGTTAATTAGCAGACATTTTATCATCAGCTGATAACCAATCACAAAAATCTTAAGCTTATAAACAAAATCATTATGTGTTTTCAGCTTTTCTCAGTTAAATAAACACTGAATCGCGTAATTCAAGTAATTATAACAGAATCAATTATAAGCCACAGAAGAAATGAAGTCAACAGTGCTTAAAGTTTTATGTAAAAGCAGAATCATATATTCAAGTAATCAATTGTGAAATAAACTACTTAAATTATTGGCACAGTCTTCAGTGCATGACTCTTAGATACAATGCATTAATATTGGATGCTGTTAGAGTTTAAATGAGAAGCAATTAAAATTTGCACATTAATTATTTTGCTTCTTTAGGCGTGTATTTATTTATTTGGTTGCAGAGACTTCAAAAATGAAGCTACCCAGACAACATCAATGAGCATTTATCTTTTGTCTTGTCAATATTGTTTTTGATTAATATTAAAAAATAAAAGCATAACAGACGGCAACAGGTCTATTAAACGCATTTTACATACATATATCTGATTTTATTATTTACGGCATTGTTGGCATCTCTTTGAGCAAGTGCTTTTCAGGTACATGTAAACACAAACAGGCATGTCACATGTGTATAAAGTCATATCAAATATACTTTTGGCATCCCTTGTAGTGACCCTGCAGTAAATGACTATCCGCTTCCTCCTAACAAATCCCATGAGACTCGAAGTAAAGCAGTTTTTTAAAGTAGCTGTGCATTCTGCTGGTGCCCATGCAAAAAGCCTTTCGCTCTGCTCAGGGGAATCTGGGGAAGTGGATTAATTGTGGCATACAAAGAGCTTTAAACCTGAGCTGCTGACACAACGCATCTCATTATCACTTGAGAGTCGGCCCTGCATTTGACGTTGTTTATTTATTTTGCTTCCTGTCAGGAGTCTCTTTGTAAAACCTCTTCGTCTGTCACACCGGCAGAGCTCTCTTGTCACTAATGTTCACTTAGTGCTGGGTGGCGGTAATCGTGCTCGGGTCCCTCTTCACTATCTCTAAGCATTCACTAATTTGTTCCTTTAAAAGCAATGAACTCTGGTTGTTCAGTGGAAATATATGGCAACTAGTTTTATTTGTCAATGTGATGTTGTGTGTGTGTGTGTGTGGGTGTGTGATGGTATGAGGGATGAGGACACTGCAGAAAAAAAAATATATATAATAATTTGTCTTGTTACTTGGAAATTATGTACATTATAAAATCCTTGAAAAAAGAAAGTTGTGTTGGGTAGTAAGACTTGTTTTAATAAAATTTATTTTAAGTTTTAGTATTATTCAGATTTGATTGATGGATTAATTGAGACAGTTTAACAAAGATTTTTGAAACCTAGAAAAAAAAATTGTCCGGGTAAAAAAAAATTGTTTTGCATTTACAATACAAATCATTAGTTAACAGTAATTATTAACATTAGCAAACATGAACTGAGAATGAACAATACTTCTACAACATTCATTAATCTTGGTTCATGTTAATTTCAGCATTTATTAATGCATTATTAAAATTACTAGTTGTGTTTGTTAACATTAGTTAATGCATGGTGAATTAACATGAACTAACAATGAACAAATGCATTTTCATTAAGCAACATTAACAAAGATTGATGAATGGCATAAAAAAATGTATTGTTCATTGTTTGTTTATGTTAGTTAATATATTAACTGATGTTAACAAATTACACCTTATTGTAAAGTGTTAATCGAGATTTAGATTATTTCCCATATAAAGCCAACTTTGTGCTATATGTGACCCTGGACCACAAAACCTGTCATAAGTCGCATGGGTATATTTGTAGTGATATGCTGTCAAAATCATTCTTTTATGCAAAAAAATCATAAAGATCATGTTAATTGAAGACATTTTGTAAATCCCCTACCATAAATATATCACATTTTTAATTTTTGATTCGTATTATGCATTGCTAAGAACCTCATTTGGACAACTTTAAGGCTTTTTTTTTTTTTTTTTTTTTTTTATATTTAGATTGTTTTTGTTTGTTTTTTGCACCCTCATATTCCATTTTTCACAGCCAAATACTGTCATATCCTCACAAACCATACATCAATGTAAAGCTTATTTATTCAGCTGACCTATAAATCGCAGAAAACTGTCCCGTGCAACTGGTTGTAAGGTTCAAGGTCACATTTTTTTAAGTCTCCTGAAGTCATATGATTCACTTTTGTGAGAATCAGATTATGTTGTGTTAGTGAGTTAAACTCACTAAGAATGAATGAGTTTATTTTATTTAATAAATGTTCAGTTTGTGTACTGCATAAATTGGTTCCCTTTACAATGTTTTATATTTTGAACAATAGTTATTTAGATTAATTAACATCAAATACGAACAAACAATACTTCTATAGCATTTATTAATCATAGTTAATGTTCATCTCAATGTTTACTAGATTTACATTTATTTTTAATGTCAACATTTCTATCTGGAAATAGTTAATGCACTGTGAACAAAAATAAGCATCTGCTATTAGAGCATAAAGTTAACTAGTACTATAAAAATATATTGATTAAACTAATAGTATATTACATACATAGTTTATGTTAGTTAATGCATTGTTACCTCTGGTTCATTGGAAAACTCAAAAGAAAGATTCAGTCATTGACTAAAACACTTGAATGTTTCTTAAGCATAAACTGCACTGAATGTTATTGTTTTAAAAAATTAGAAAAATAACTTGCATAAATCCATGATATGTTCTCTAAAAACATATTTTTTGTATTACTGTAACTTGTTTTGACTGGTATTTTCACATGTTTTCTGAAAAAAAAATAAAAAATTGCAGTACATATGAGGCAGCCACATGTGGCATGTTTCTCCACAGTGACTCTCCCAGAGTCACGGCATGAAAAGGAAAGGCATATTTGCTTGTGTCACTTATCATAGGAATAGCTGCAGCAGTCTGTGCGGGGGTTCATGTGTGTGTGTGTGTGTGTGTGTGTATGTGTGTGTTCTGCCTCTTGTGTATACACAGAGTGAGTCACCAGCGAGCACGGCACACACACTGGGAAGCAAGACAGATGCTGGGTTTGCACTCGGTGTAAAAAGCTATTACCCCTACCAGCGCGGTGCCTCTTTGAAAACGCGGCGCCACGAGGCAGCTTCTAAATGCAGACGGAAGCAGAGCTTAAAGAGGAAGTCGCGAGTGGGCTGAGAACGATGTGGGAATGAGGGATGTTGAAATGAACTCTGTGTGTGTGTGCATGTCTCTTGGTGGTAGAATCATTATCGGAGATATTTTATGACTATTTAATGACTCTTGTGGTGAGGGGTGGTTTTAATTACTCTAATTAAAGGGATAGTTCACCCAAAAATGAAAAATGTCATTATTTACTCGGCTTCATGTCGGTCCAAACCTGTATGACTTTATTCGTCCTTGGAATACAATACTGTAGATGAATTTCTGATGAATATCCTGATTGCTTTTTTTTCATAAAGGGAACAGAATGAGGACATGGGCTGTCAAGTTCCAAAATGACAAAAAAGGCATCATAAAATGTGACTCATGTGCAGTATTCAGAGTCATACAATAGCTTTGTCTGATGAAATAAAAACCAAAATGTAAGTCATTATTTACAAAAACAAATTCACTGTTATTCACTAAATCATGAACTTTTTCAGATCTTTTTAGAGAAACTTTAATTCATTTCCAGCTGGAATGATTCATTAATTTAGTGAAAATTCTTCATAGGAGATATAGGAATGTACAATTAATGTATGTATATATATATATATATATATATATATATACAGTATATACTTCAGTAATGATTCATTCAGAAATCTGACTGATGCAGTTTTCAAGGACAACTTGGACTTACTTATGACAACATCTTCCTTTCTTTCATTCTTTCTTTTCCTTTTTTTAATTATACACTGAAATTGCGTAGAAAACATTTCACTTATAAATTGTTAAAACTAACAATGACACAGAGATGGCAAGTTGCGTTGAATTTATCGTAAAATTCTGATGTAGAACAATTTATGAATTTACAATTGTAATATACTACAAATAATCAATAAATAAAACATTTTGCAGTGAGGAGCATAACCCAAATATACCACATATAAACTTAAAGGAGCGACTAGTGCAATCGCTTCGAAATGTTTCTTTTTGTGTCCTACGGAAGAAAGAAAGTCATACAGGTCTAAACTGATATGAGGGTGAGCGAATAATGACAAAATGTAAATTTTTTTGAGTGAACTATCATTTTAATGACAATTTAATGACTGTTAATGACTTAATTATTCTAATTAGGGATCTTCAGCTCACTCTTTCTCTCTATCTTTCCTTTACCCCCCACAGGTCCCTCACCAGATGAGCACTCTGACCTTCTACAGGTACGAGCAGCCCATAGTGGACTACTGCCAGGCCCATCAGCCCCTGCGGCTCAACATGAGCTATGAGGGGCCTCCGCAAAGCCTGGAGGGGCTGGAGGAGCTTCCCCCCCGCGAGAGGAGCACCATCCAGACTGTGGCCCTTCCGGCAGTGCCCACCATCAGCACGGGCACCACAGGACCCTGCTCCCCACCCAGCCAGAGAGCACCCATGGACGGGCCCAGCATCCCCTACCCCACCACAGAACGCTCCATTAACTATCCAACAACAGAACGTTCCACCAGCACCCTCACTTTTAGACGCTAACATCTCCACTCGCAAAGCAAGGCATAATGGGTAATTTCAAAAGAGGATGTGCCTGGGCAGTGATCCACATTCTGCCGCATTAAACGCAGAGCAATGTCCGAAAACTGTGCGTACTGCTGTGCGCTTACTGTCTCTCGCGAATATAGAGAAGAGAAAACATTCCCACGACATTGCAGGAGGACACGAGGATCTGGCATACGGTACACTTTTATTGTGGAGTGTAGTGTATCCTGGAAAATGGGATTCCATTCGTCTTTTTCCATCTTTTCTTTGTTCCGACTCAAAGGCCCGTACATGTTTTGTTGTCCCCGTTCTGCTCAATGGCAAATTGAAATCCAATGCAACATGCATGAGACGTTAAACGTGGCTTTGGTTTCATTCAGCCCTCTCTCCGTACCAACGCTACAGGACGCCTTCTCTAAGGAGTAGATAATGGTGATTCTCTCATGCTGAGTGAAGAATGAATAGGAATGTGCAATAAACAAGGGGTTTTTTTTTGACGAGGGAGAGAGTGTGAGAACGAGAGAATGAAAAGAAACAAATTAATGTTCACCAGAGCTCAAAGGCCTCTCGCTGTTATTTTCATTTAGTTGCCAGGGAGCGCTCATAAATGCTGTCATTATTTGATTAAAAAGACAGATCTGTCCAGACATGAGCATGTCAGATGGATTATAAAAAAAAAAAGCATTCATTAAAAGCGAAATGAAGTCTCACGGGGCAAGGTCTTTCAGCGTGCACTTGTACCAAAGATCAAGCTTCTTTAGATGTACATATAGCTTGTGTTTCTTTTCAAAATGTAATCAGACTAATCAGTATTAGTCTAATGCATACTTCAGTGTGTGGGCCGCCAGAGTTTATGACTTAATTTTCAATTCTGTAGAATTCAATACTGAAATGCAGAGTGGAAACCATCCAGTTCAGTGTTTGAACGCTACATGTTGACTAGATAGTGTACGTGTGTGTGTTTGCTTGTGAGTGTGTATGTGTTTTTTAAGTTTAAAAGCTGAAGTGTGTAATTTCTGCACCCAGTGGTTTTCCTTATCTGCCATTGGTCAGGCAAACAGAAAGTCAAGCCCTCAAACTTACGCCATTGGTTGAGCCAGTGGTGTTATGTTGTATGTTTAAACAAACAAACTAAGTTTTAATAGTGCCACAGTGTTTACATGTGTCTTCTAAGCCAACCGCTTGTTCATACTTGTTACTGAATACTAGTTGTCTCTGCGTTTCGCTAAAAAGCCAAAAAAATTACACACTTCAGCTTCAAGAGGAAAGAATCATAAGGGGGCGGAGCAAACACCCCTCACTCGGTTAGCATGTTGGAGTTACCATACAGTGGCGGAAATATCTTCTTCGCAAGTATGCAATGCACTGCAAGTGCACACAAACCACCAGGTGGGCGTCACTGAGAAGTGTGTGCTAACTTGCTCAGCGATATTTTCCCTTAAACTTTTGCTACGCTATGACAGTAAATGACCTTAATGAAAAAAAAAAAATGGAAAAATCAAAACGCATACTTGAGTTTTTGGCAGAGCCTCTACATACTTGCGTAGAACGTGTTTCTGATCAAGAAGATCTTTCTAACCCATTTTGAAATTACTTTCCAATATTCCAATATCAAAGCCTAAATCTCTGTTAGGAGCCTCCAGTTGTATCAAAGAGCTGAATAAAACAATATTTTCTTCGGTTGAGTTCAGAAAGAGGACTCCTGATGTTGCTCAACAAAGTAGCCACATGGACGAAATTTCTATAATTGGCTATAAAAGCGAAACTTAATGGGAGACCGGTGACGATTGTAATAGCAATTTTCCTATACAACTCAGACTACTACAAATCTACATGTCATGTTTTGATGTAAGAAACGTATATATGTGCCAACTGTAATAGTATCATTACATTGAATTTCATACAAGTAGTCAGAGTGTTATGGGCTCGATTGTGATAGTGACTGGAGGCAATCATAACACACAAAAATCTCCAATAAGAATACAGATCAAAATAATAACATTATTGATTTAATGTGTAGTACTTTTACTTTTTTATTAATGAATACATGATTACAAATAATAAAGATTATAATTTTTATTCATTTTTTTCATTTAAAGGTATAATCTAACACAACAGAAGAAAAAAAAATCTATGTTATTTCTCACAAAGTCAAGCGATCATGCTTTTCCTCAGGCGGAAAGCAATCTCTACCGAGCATATGCTGAATAAGTGTTACAATAGCCTCCGGTCTCCCATAGTCATTCGAGGGCCTGTTCATTTTTTAGTTTGAGTCGAGATTAAGGCAGACCAGATGCTCCTGTGTGGTTTTTTGTTTGAACATCAAACTATTACTAGTCTAATAGACTTCTGTGGTCATACATTAGTCACATTTCATTGATTCTGTATCACTCAGTTTGCTGTCTCACTCACCGTAGTTCAGCAGAGCATTTTGTTCAAGAAACTCTCGCCATTATCCAATCGAGTAAAAGTTCTGTTTGTTTTTTTCTTCCTTTCACCCTTCAAAGGACTTTAAGAATTAATGGAATTATTGCCTGTAAACACAGTTTTTTTATTCACCCTGTGTGCCTGTGCGTTTGGACTTTACACAATGAATGTGGACATGGTATCTCACCAACGGTCAGTGTGGATATTGCAAATTTCAACTCGTGCAAGGCCTCCAGATCAATGACGGAACATCACCCGTCTCCTCAGGAGCCACAATAACTGCTTTGGCCGCTCCAGAACTCTACGCTGGCATGTTTATAATGGACACTGATGGATAAAACGCAATGACATCACGGGAAATGTGCTGTCGAGGTAAGAAACGGATTTCACACTGTCATGTCTCAATCTCTTCAAGAGATGTTACGCTGTCAAGACGATCAAAGACATTTTGAAACGTGTCCTGACGGTTTCCGGCACCAGTTATCTTCATATGTTTATCTTGTAAATAGAGAGTATAAAGAAACATGTTGCTTTGCTTCTTTTGACACAAGTTTTGTGAAAAAGACAGAAGCCTAAGCTGTTTAAACGCGCACCCTGATCAAAGAATACGCTTCTCGAGAGACTGGATATGACCCCTCATTTGGAAGATTGATATTTTTCTATCTGCCGTCTCATTCAGTTCCACGTCTCATTAGCATCATAGATTTTCGTTTCCTTCGTATCACTTTACTGCTGACAACTGTTTGGGAATGGAAAGATTGATATCAATGCTCATTTAATGTCATATATACTTTGATTCTGCGATGTGCCCTAACCGTTGTGATTCTCTCTCTCTTTCTCCTCAGTTTGTATTTTCGAGACACCCAGGCAAAATAATATCTACTTGTTCAATGAGAGTGGCTTGTACTTTGCTCCGAGGCTTCATGCATGATGTATCAAGTATAGGCTTGATGTTGTTAAGTAAATGCTAATAGGGTTACCTGCCCACCGCATTTCAATTCTGAGTAAGTCGCAAGAACTTTACAACCTCATAAAACGCTCCTTACAGCAAGGCATTAGCTCAATGGCAGTGTTGCAGAAAATCCATACTACTTTTTGTGCCCTGAATTTGAAAAGGCAAAGTCAGAATGTTGTTCAGAGGTAAACTAGAATATTTCATTCAAATTATTCTAATTGGAATTATATAAATAAATGTATATAATGTTCCCCATGCATTATAGGACTCTCTCTGCTTGATCAGTCTGGATGAAATACGTGGCACATACTAATTTATTTAGAACCCCAAAATGTCATAGGTTGTCTGCTTAAAAATGAACAAGGACTGTGTATGAAAGCTTCCGATCCTATCAGCTATCTGGATGAGTTACCTTGACTAGATAATCTAAGCTCTTAAACCGTCATTCAAAGCAATGATTCTCCTCCTCCACAAAGTCGCCAAATCATGACGCCTTATATAACTGTTCCTTTCCATTATTCTGACAATTTGATGCTTTACGGTCATTTACGTAAGGCTGAAGACGCCCCTGCATCTTCTCTTCGCTTGTCATTCAAATTTTACCATTTTACGTTTTTGACCCTCTCATTGTCTAGTTGATTTTGGTAAAAACATTGTATTAGAAATATGAACATTTTTAATTTTGAAATCTGGCTTCATGACAATGAAAATTGAATGAATGAATGAATAAATAAATATATATACTGTATTCTGCTTTCTGTAAAGCAGTGATTTTTAAATATTAGTCATTTATTTGTGAAATACAAAATAAACCTTAAAATTTACCTAATTTATACTATTTATTTAAAACTGTAATCATTATATAATTTACAAGCAGAAAAACACACACATTCTACTTAATGTGAATAATCCCTAATCAAGAATCTATGAATTATTAATGGCTTTCAATGCAATCACATTTCAATTTGGCACAAGGATCATAGGTGGGCACAGTTTCATGCAACAAAAGGAGGACTAAATCAAACCTGTGTTAATGTTTACAAAGCAAACCACTTCCAAGAGTTTTTTTTCTTTTCTTTTTTTTCTGGAAATATCCAAGCAGGTGTTATTAAGCTGCAGAGAGCATACAACCTAAATGCAAATTTCCAATTAATTTGTCTTTGTCCGCAAAGGATGTTCTCTAACAGAAGCAGGCGTATTTCGCTAATATTCAGAGAGCACTTTTCATACAAAGTATGTACCAATAGTACCAATTCACATAAAAGCGAAATTAAAGCTTCAAAAGAAAAAAAAAAGAAAAAAAAATCACAGCTTCACTGAGTTTCGCTCCCATTTGTTTGCTTTTGGTTGTTCTTGTTTGGGCCCCAGTGTCTTCTGGGAACACATTTTTCCTCAAGGGTAAGATTTAAAGGAACAGAAAAGACTTTTATATTTCTGTGTTGACTCTCAAATGAGTGTCTAATGCAAATATCCAGAAGGACAGGAAGAGGCCTGAGAGAAAGAAAGAAAGTCAGAGGGAAGGAATTTCAGCTCACTGGCCGTTTTCTTCGCATATTGGGGCAAAAGTCTTGGTGAATGGAGCTATATACGACACACAAACACATACATCTGCTCATCTGTGCAGAAATTGGAGGAGAAAAAAAAAAACCTTTGCTTATCTCTTGGTTTGCACATGGCTGAGAGTTAGCGCTGTTGTCAGTGTGCGGGGGTTGGCCCATGGGGCTAACATCTGCTGCCATTGTGGACTTGGCTCTGTCACCATACTTATTCTCTGTCTACTAAATCTGCCACATTCAACCAGAGCTCTAGCCCACAAACTATCTACACATCAAGTGTCGTAGTTTAGCAAGTGAATGTTGGACAGAACGTCCGGGCGTAAAAACAGGGCCAAAGAGCCAAAGGATCTGTTCCAAAATCTAGCGAGCTGCCTCGCCACCTACGTAGACAGCATCCTAACCAGCATGAATCAACAGAAGTGGCCAATTTTGAATGCTCTACAGAGAAACATCTACATTTTGCATTAGCGTTAGCATGTTGCTAAGTTAACAGTACAGTATTTTAGTAAACAAACAGCGCACTGATTTGGGGTAGAAATGGTCTATAACTAGTCTCAACTTAACTAGTTAATAAAAGAAAAGCTACACTACATAACACTAACACAAATCTGAATCTTTATTTAAACCGGTTCATTTATGCGAGTCATCTGAATGAACAGAATCATTGCCAACTAAAAAAATAAATAAATAAAGTGAAATACTTTACTGAAATAATTTACAAAATGAAGCACTTTCTGAACCATCTGAATAAACAGATTCACATAAATGAATCTGATTTCCCAACTTAATATTAAGTTATTTTATACTACCAAGTAGAAAACTGCCAAATCCAAAACAGAAAAAAAAAGTAAATA
This sequence comes from Enteromius treurensis, assembly GCA_032275025.1. Classification (NCBI taxonomy): domain Eukaryota; kingdom Metazoa; phylum Chordata; class Actinopteri; order Cypriniformes; family Cyprinidae; genus Enteromius; species Enteromius treurensis. The sequence goes on along the minus strand of JAUCMU010000002.1, from coordinate 4,818,498 downwards.
AATGCCACAAGAATTTTTTTTATAGCAAATTCAAATTAACCATATGATTGAACAGATTCAAATGAGTGAATCTGACTCTCCAACTTTATGAGCACACAAGCAAATTTATATAACCAAGTAAAAAGCATAGTGCTCACTAAATAAAAAGAAAATGGGTATAAATTAAAATGAGTTCAAATGAATTAGATCTTCTGGGACATATATGCCAATATATAACCAAGCAGAATATTATAGAATATTAAGAAATATAATATTAAATTGTATTCACAATCAACATTCGTATTTTAGCAAGTGTTAATTTTAAGTATAGGTGATTGCAATGCACCATGGGCTTGTTTTCTACGCAAAGAAGGCCTGTGAATCTGCCGTTTTGAATTAAATTGGCCAAAAGTAGATATTTTAGATGGCAGCTTAATCATGCTGCCTACCTTTTGGAACGCTTTTAAATGGGGAACATGCCAATAATGCCTTAAATTGCTTCCTACGTAAGCAGCGCGCTGTGTTTTGGAACAGACACACAATTTCCTCTGAAATGCTAAAAAAGGCATTCATTACTAATATAAAATTGGTCGTAATGCAGCTCTGTGGGACAAAACTCACTCTGACCTGAACATATAATAATCAATGAACAGGAAATTACAAAAATTAGCCAGGGAAAATGCAAACAGGATGGAGGGATGGAAGTACGGTCTGTTCAGCGTGTCCTGCTGGTCTGAGATCATCTATTTTTCATGAGCTCATGTTTTCTGGAGTCTTTTTTATCATTGAACATTTCTGGAAATATAAATCTTTTATTGTGAGAATGACTGACAGAACTTGAACTGAGCGTACATCCATCTCAGTCAGCCCTGTTTTTGTTTGTGACTGACTAAAGCTTATCGCTTTATGTATTTCACGCTGATTTCGAGTTGCAGTTATAGCTCTAGTGCTTCTGAGTGTCATCTGCTGGAAAAAGCATCTGATATAGTCAGGCTTTGATTCGTATTTTGACTGGTGTACAGTAGGCCTACTTGTCACAGTAGCTCCCATGTATCCGTTTTTACTGTTACCTGAAGCCTTGATGTATCAACAACAAAACATAAAAAAAAAAAAAGTAAAAAAAAGCTTTTGTTAAAATGACGTGTTAGATGGCTGTCTGCAAACCCATCCAGCGCGTTCAAGGTTCCTCAGCATAACATTTTGAGTCGGATGTTTTGTTCCATTTGTAAAGCAGAGCCGCTTTGTAGGAAACCAGATGAGAGCTCAAACAGCGTTCATTGAATTGGAATACAGTTTTAATACAAGAGCTATAGAAAAAGTTATGCCATCACTGCTAATTGCGTAGATATCAACGATCTGGCTGCGATGACTTATGGAGGACTCAAACTAATGATTCAATTGAATTTTGGCTTTTTGGTTCTGATTCATTTCCCCCACTCAATCTATTAATGGATTACATAGGGCAAAAAACACAATGAAAAGCAATATTGTCTCTCATTTGTATTCTCCCCCTGTGTTTTAACCTTCCACTTCATCCTCTGTAGGCCCATTAACTTCCATGAAAATCATGTTTCTCTGACTTTGCCTGGTCTCAGGCTATGGGTTATTGTTTTTCTGTGGGATGTAAATATGCATTGTTATAACCCTTCTGTTAGTTTGCTGTTGTTTTCTTTTGTTTTCGTCTGTACGCGGACTGAAAACAGTTTTGTGAAGACCTGCTCCAAATGCAAAAATGTGGCTCTTCTTTGAGTATATTATTGTCAGAAAAAAATGTTTTGTAAAAATTTTGATGATGAGATCAGAAATAAAGTAATTTAACGATCTAATGTACAGGACAGTCTTTTTTTATTGTTATTTATTTGTCACTTTGAATGTCATTGTTTTCTGGAAAAACTAGCGCTTTCAGAATGAGCATGTTAACATACTGTTTAATTAAGGATATTTCATGTTTTTGCTTTTTTTCAGCTTTTATACATTTACTTAATTCTATATTATAAATTATTTATTTTGTGTGATTTCTAAAAACTGATGAAAAAATATTGAATTAATTCTGAATAAACAAAACAAATAAAATATTAACTATAAAGGAATTAGGAAAAATTTGCACACACACAAAAAAACATAAAATGTAATGACAAATTATTTTATATATTCGTAAAATATAGTATGTGATTTTATATATATTAATTTATATTGCATATAATGAACCACCTAAATAATTACACAGTATTTAATTACTATTTATTTTCAGTGTAATTCTAATTTGTACCAAATTAGAAAATACATTTTAAATTTAACTGCCAGCCTTTTGGAGTAAAATAAATAAATAAAAAACACCTTTTAAAAAAGAAAATTTGAAGGGTTTTATCTGAGCTCCAAGATTTTGAAACTGAAATTTTGTGCCAGCAATTTCCATCATCACAGAATGTCCCCTCATTTCATATGGCAGGCCAGGTCTTTTCAATCCTTTTTTGAGTGCAAAAGTGATACAGTATCAGAGGTCAGGACACTCTTCTCTTGTTCCCTCCTTCATTTCCTGTCCCCTTTGAAGAAGAAAGCTGTCATTCTAGATGTCCTCATCTGCCCTGTGCTGAAATGGTGGGATGAGACATTTAATGTCCAGCTTGCAGGGCCGAAAAAAGTCCAGTCGAAAACCTCTTCAGCTGAAAGGTTAGGCACCCCGCTGGGGCATTTAAACATGAACTGGGCCCGAGAGAAGCTTTAAGCTGCTTATGTAGTACGGCATTTCTTCTTCTTTGCTCGATTAGCTCAATCAGCACTACGATAAATGTTATCATTTCATGTTACCACATAAGACCAATGACTAATGCTGCAGTGCGAGGAAAGCTTCTTTAAAACTACTTTAGAAAATGCTTCTGAGCTACCCATTTGAAATGTTTTAGATGTGCTATACACTGCAACATGAAAATGTTTCATTGATTGTATGAAATGAATGCGAATTCCCAGCTCAATGATAACAGCCCACAAGCAATTCTATAACGAAGTAGAAAACACACTGATCACTATAAAAGAAGAAAAGGTTTTAAAGGGGTCGTCTGTTGCTTAAAAGAACATTATTTTCTGTATTTGATGTGATGCATTGAGTTAAAAGTTTAAAGCTTCTGCATTACTGCATTACACTAAATAAAAGTAAAAAAAGTATAAAGTAAAAAAAAAAAACATTATTTTTTTCATTATTATTTTAATTATTTTTAAAATATTTATTTTAAATATTGTAAATTTATTTTTAATAATTATTTTCATTATTAATTTTTGCAAATAAACTCTTCATATGAAATCGCGTCATGACCCCTTTAAATGAATATGAATCTTTTTTGGACCATCTGAATTAACAGATTTCCCAACTCTTTTAATGGGTCACACATACAAATTTATATCACCAGGAAAAAAAATCGCTATCGCTAAACACACACACAGAAGAGTTTCAATAAATGTGCCAGACCAGAACCAGTTTAAACTGAACAACACAGTCTCATGACCAATTCACCTGTATTTGTACGAGGCGGCAAATTCATACGACCTCACTCACATTTGTCAAAACCCAAGTGACGGGTAGGTTTAGGGTTAGTTGTTGGTCTTTCATGCAAATTCATACAAACTGGCAACTCATAAAATACAAAAGATTTAGCAAAAATCTTATGAATTCGTAAAAGGTCGTACAAATTTGTACAAATTAGCCACCTCGTAAAATACAGTATGTACGAATTGCCGTGAGACTGGGCTGAACAAAATGAATCAAGATTCCCAAGAGGCTTTCTCAAATAAAAAAGTCCACTCAAATGGAGGGTTTATGAGCCTTTTTTAAACTACAAATGACTCCTATGGACAGATTAAAAAACAAATTCAAAAAATGTGTACACCTCAAAACACCTCAAATGGGAACAAAGTAGAGCAAAGACCATGTGACTGCAAGTCCATATCAAGTGCATCATTTGGGCTTTTTCCAGATGAGTCCATTTCATTACTATCCCAGTTTGCACGGCTGTAAGGTATTAAAGTGTGACACAAATCACATTGTTGTTGATGGACAGAATTATTAAGTAATTGAAAAGCTTCACTATTTTGCTACTGGAATGCTCCTTTAAACAGTCTAGCTACTTTTTGTTAGCTACTTCCAAACGGTGCTTTTGTTGACATTTCCAAGAAATAATCAGAGCCTTTAAAACCGTGCGTTTTAATGCAACTTAAATCTTTAAAGAGGTATCGATGAATGGATATGGCCTCAAATCAGGTTCCCGTTAAGTAAAGCTGTAGAATCCAATAATGGAAACACTGCAGAAATACTAAACTCACTCACCCGTTTTCTCCACTACAGATGTTTGCCAGTGGCGTTTGCTGCATGAAGCAAGAGGTCAGTGGCTTCATAATTATTCTGCATGTGTTTTCATCCATGCCCTTTAAAGCTGCATCGTTGCCAGGTTCTTCTAACGGTTTCGTGTAATAGAGGCTATCTGATAGTGAATGACTAGGAAAACAGACACTGTCAAGAAGGAATCCAGAGGCCAACATTTTCTGATGCCCCGTTACCGATTTTCTGTTAGAAACATACATAGTTGTTAAACTTAATAATGGTTTCGAGACAAAGCAGGACGGAGGAGCTTCATTTAACAGCCCGGAGCATCAGCAGAAGAGTGTGTTTGAAAGGCAAAATGACCTTTTTGTGAACTTTAATAGCAGAGAGGAGTAGGAGTTGAACACATATGAAAGCATTCTGGAAAAGTTTTCTGCTGTTGTTAGGGGTTATTTTTTTGTCTTTCTTCACAACGCACAACAATGTTTACCTAAAGCCAACAGGCTTTTCGTAGTATCTCTGGAGAATGTGTTGTGGTAAAAAAAATGCAGCCTTTTTTTATTCCTACCAGCATGAGCTCTTAACATTCTACATAATGGATTATGATTTCAAACAGATGCAATAACAATACAGGTAGAGCCAGTTTCACTTTTGATATATATCAGTCGTTCGCTGCTTTGGTTGAGGTAAACAAGCAGACCATTACTCCACAGCATTTCACAAACATGCAAATTTGCTCAAACAAAGAATCAAATCGGAATTATTTAAGATTCTATTGGGAATTTGAACAGAATCACTGTTTGAGTGTTATACTGAATGAGCCGTATAACATCAACTTTGTGCTGGATATTGAAATCCAGATTATAGTGTAAACACTATTAATAAGCACAGTAACAAGATCGACAGTTTAAGACATTAACTTGTAAGCACAAAACACAAGATCTCTTTTCAATTATATATAAACTAAACTAAAAAAGCACATAAACACACACATTCGTACGAGTTGCAGGAAAAGAGAAAGTGAAGAAAGAGTGAGTTTAAAAGAATGCAAATGTGAAATCCAGCAATAGGTGCTCTTGCATTGACTTTAACAACCATCAATCAAAAGACTAACTCTCGCGTTGTGCTCGCTTTGAGGTTAACGTTTGTATCGTTTTCACCACTTCGGCCTGAATCTGGAGGTTTGTACTTGCGTTGACTTTGTGCTTCGGGTCCTTGCCGCAGAAAGGGGTTTCCCGAGGTTGGTGGAATGGCTTTTAAAGAACGAAAAAGGTGGCAAAGAGCATAATTTTAAAAACCGGGCTACAAGAGCTGAGGCTAAGAGCCTAGTTTAAAACTGGGCTAAGAGCCTAATTTGAATAGTGTCTTGAGCGTTTAAACTCATCTTTGGACACTTCCCAAAATCGTGTTTTAACCAATAGATATCATTCAGATATGGTGATTTTCTCCTCCCCAACTCATAAATCCGAATGTTATCTTCTCAGTCACATGGTCCGAATTTTAAGCAAAACCATACTAAACACGGATATTAAACTATAAGCCATTCAATAGTTATTCAAAATACATATACAATGATTGATTAACACGTAGTAGTTCAAGGTGTAGGTTACATATAATATGCAGCTATGCATATCAGTGATTTAAGTCCTAATTTATTTATTTAAGCCTGGATAGGCATGAAAAGGCAGTTTTGTGCCAGTTATGTGATTGTGAGGGCAGTTTTTGTGAAGACCAGAGGTTAAAGGTCTCATCAGGAATTTCAGTCTGGTCTTGAGTTGGGGATACAGATCCATCCAACAAAATCTTTGATTATTTTACCGATGTAATTTACCAACAGGTTACCAACAGCATTGATTTCTTAAAAAAAAAAAAAAACTCCCCCCAAAAAAGGGCACGTCCGAGTGTAATTACAAAAAGGGCATGTGTTCTGCACAAGTTGAGCCCTACCTGTGTGCGTGCCTGGTGACAAAGATCTGCTTGCATCAGGCAGGCAACAGGGTATCATGGGCTGATTTATGACTTCCTGTTGTCTTGAGGCCTCTTTGTGGAGTTCAGCTTCTCATGTTTTAATGTTTCAATCAAATCTCAAATGTCTGATTCACTCTGATGCACTATTATGTGTAAAAGTATGCCTTTCTACTGAATAAACACCTGTTTTGTTGCTTTATTTGAAGGTTAACTCTCATTTGGAGGTGAATGTTGTCTAGAACATGTCAGGAAATTAGAGGTATACAAATGGTAAAAGACATTTACATTTCTGAAAAATATTCCACTTTAACGCATTGGCCAGAATATACTAAATCAAGTTGAGCTGAGAGTGTGTTTTAACAAATACCATAAATTGTTAATTCATTAATATTATTTCTGTTTTTGGAGGTTTTTTTCTCCATTCATATTGGGTGATTTGCTTATTGCTGTTAAATATTTACAATTTGCTTCGAAGTTGCTTGTTTCTTTGCTTCGAAGTTGCTTGTTTCTTTTAGGAAAGGAAAGGACGTGACATGTGGCCAGGTATGGTTTCCCATACAGGGAATTTGTGCTCTGCATTTAACCCATCCAAGTGAACACACACAGCAGTGAGAAGTGAACAACAACACACACACCGT
>JAUCMU010000002.1:4792357-4808060 GCA_032275025.1 Enteromius treurensis | reverse complement strand
ACAAAAATATATTGTCATACCAAAGAATAAACTACCCGCCAAAGTGGCTAGTGAGACTAAAGTTTTTACCCGCCACAACTGAATTTTACCCGCATTTGGCGGGTGGGCGGGTGCCAATGTCAAGCCCTGGTTGACAGCCATATTGGGCACTGGCGGTCATCTCGTACGCTGACACTGGCTGCATCCATCTTACGAAGATGAGCCATCTGACTCGGCCAGTACCTGGCAACCGTCTATGGCCGAAGCTGCTGGATCCTGTTGTGGCGAGGTCTTGTTTCCCCAGTGTGTCCCCCAGTGATCCGTTTCTGAGCGTTCTATGTGTTTGTTTTCCCATGTTTGATTTTGGACTGTTTTCTTGGTTTGTTTGATTGTTAGCTGCCTTGCCTGCCCAAAACTTTGCCTGGATTTCCGTTTTCATTTCTGGATTGTCTAAGCTTGCTCTGTTTTCTGTTGTTTGACCCTGCCTGTTCGACTGGGAATAAAAAGCTTGCACATGGATCCGCACGCCTCCGCTCCCATCATTACACATACATGTAGTATGGGGGTATAATCTATAAGTCAGGGATACTGATGACACACCACTGGCTATCCATAACGATTAAAAGATACAATTTTTGGGGTGAACTATCACTTTAAAACACTTTTCTTTTATATTAAAAAAATGGTAAATTACTGTACAATTATTACAGGTTCTCTTTGCCACTTATCTACTTGTTTCTATAGCAGCATGATGACTTGAATGTCTAAAAATTAGCAACACATTTGAACAGATGCAATATAGTTCTCTTGTACTAATAAAGCTTTGTGTTGTGATTCATGGATATATATTTAACTTACTATTTTTCAACACAGATGTATACCATGCTTGTGTGCTTCGGATGTTATCACTTGATTGAATGGGCGTTATCAGTGGTTATCAGCACATTCATATGTTCATATGTCATACATTTTCATTTAAATAAATGCCAGCGAAAGTGATTTTTATGTCAATTGCATGCAAATATTAGGTCAAAATTTTATGGCAAATAATTTGTGATAGAGTCAACAGACATTGAGGCCGCACATTATTTCTCCAGTAGGTGGCAACACATATCAGTCGCTGAATTATTCACTCATCTTCAATTCATTAAAATAAAATTTTGATTTGTTCAGGAATGAAACAACACTGCAGGAATGGCATTATAATTGTTTTGAACAAAGTAAATGAATAAATTCTGAACTTTGATTAAACAAAACATTTTGTTGTAGTTTCAAATTCCAAGTTGAAAATGTCTTTATTTTACAGCAGGCTTTATTCTTAACATTAATTTACACAGAATAAGTTGTAAATTTGTTGTGCTTTGCTCTAGCTGATACATATAGGAATGTAAGGAACTATATCAACATTTCAGATACACATATTTAAAAGAAAAAAGCTTTAGATACTGAACTAAAATGCAAGTTTTATCAAAACACTGTTCAACACGGGGTCCTTGTTTTTGTGACAAACAGGAATCTGCTCTTAGGACGTGAGGTGGAGGAAATCGTTATTTGTACAAGCCAAGCTCAAGTAAACAATGCAAACTTATAAGCAACAGTAATTGTATGTAACCCAACATCAGTATAGCTTCTCTGTTAAATTATTAACATATTTATGAATACAATTTGATTTAATTGGAAATTAATTAGATTTGAGAGTGACATTTTCCACACCTTTCTAATCTTATTTTAGTCTGATTACAGAATAATAATGTTTATGTGTGTGGCCAAAGAAAGCAAATAAGTATTTTTTATGAATTTTTAAGATTCATTGGCTATTCTTTCAGAGCACTGCTGCTTTCAGCAAAAGCATTATCATTCAAGAGTAGGAGGAATAAAGACCCACGGTAAGCTTTTATTTTATATCCACCCCATGGGTATAGTCTGAGGACTCATAAAGAAATTATATTGATTTTATCTCATTAAATAAAGCCCATAAACATGTGAGCATATAATGTTTGATTCTACAGGGACAATAATAGTGGTACTTTAAATAGCTTCAAATGAATGAGATACAAACTAGACAACGCTATAACATTTAACAACATTTTAAGCAACATAAAAGCACTAGTTACAACATCTAAAACAGCTAATGTATTGCAACTACTTATAATCTAATGTGAAGCTTTAAAGCAAAAATGTAAATATATAAGCCGATAGTTAGAACAACATAAGTGTCACAAGCCGCACATGGCTCTCTTCGGACATCAGCAGCAGGAACCAACCCCAGAGTTTTAACGTTCCTATTTGGACTCTTTTAACCCACGTGCCTTGGCCCGATCGCTCACAGGTGTTGCAAATTATCTACGCTATTTAAGCGTGGACTTTGTAAAGGACAGACGCAAAGTCTTGATTTGCCCCAGCTATCACTACTGAGCATTTAATTCTACTTTGTTTTTCTCGTGTTTGATCTTGGACTGATTCTCTCTGCCTGCCCTGACCATTCCGCCTGATTACCGGCCATGTCTTAGTTTATCCTCTGATTGCCCTGTTTGCCTGTATCTACGAACTCTTCCTGCCTGGACTCTAATTAAAAGAAACTGCAAATGGATCCTACTGTCTCTGGAAAATCATAACAAAAGACTTTGTTGCCACTGGATCCAGCGGCAGTCTATCAGGTGGTGAGTGAGGTTAGCCGTCAAGCTGCTATTCTCTCTTCTCATTAAGCACAATTCCAGAAGCTCAACTCACTTACAGAGGAACTGGTTTGCTCTGCACAAGCCCTGACTACAGCCACCGCTGCCCAAAGCCGTCACTTTGAGCCACCAGCTCCGCCCACTGCTCCACAGACACCATCACTGCTCAGGCCGGCTTTCACTTCCTGAAATGGGATAGTGATCCTCGCTTGCGAACTTGCTTGCTGTGATGAGGACAAAACGCTGGAACAATACATGGACTTGGCCATCCGCACCGATCACCTCCTCTGCTCCAGACGAGGGTGCCACACTCCAGCTCTACCTCCTTAACTACCCCGTGCAAGCCTGGTTGAACCTATGCAGATCGGAGCCACCCATATTACCCTAGAGGAGCATGAGAGGAGACTCGATAACAATCTGTGCTTATATTGTGGATTACCTGGACATCATAGAGCCTATTGTCCGTCATTTCCTGGAAGGAGCACCATATCACCAAATGGTCCACCACCTGTCAAGAGCACTGTCTTACCAAAACCATCAAGGCCATTAACAACATCAAACTCACCCCGAAGGAGACTCCTGAACTGTCCACACTTCATGCCCCATATCAAGACCTCAGAGTGGCCTTGTTTTAACTACCGAGCACTCAACAAAATGACAGTCAAGTTCAGATATCCACTCCCACTCGTACCTGCTGCCCCAGAACAGCTCCGAAGGGCATGTGTCTTCACCAAATTAGACCTACGAAGTGCCTACAACCTGGTCCGGATCCAGGAGGGTGACGAGTGGAATACTGCCTTTTCTACCACGACAGGGCACTACAAATATCTGGTAATGCCTTTTGGTCTATCAAACAGTCCCTCAGTGTTTCAGTCTCTGGTCAATAAAATTTTCCGCGACATGCTGAACAAATTTGTAATTGTATACATAGATGATATCCTGATATACTCAGAGAACTATGAATCACACATCCACAATGTCCTGGCTGTCCTCCAAAGACTCATCGAACATCAACTTTACGCTAAACTTAAATCACGGTTCACCACAGCCCCTATCCTTCGTCATCTAGATCCTGAATTACAGTTTACAGTGGAAGTAAACGCATCAAACACGGGCATCAGCGCCATCCTCTCACAACGTCATGGAAATCCAACTAAGCTCTTTCCCTGTGCCTATTACTCCAGAAAGCTTACCTCAGTTGAACGAAATTATGTTGTAGGAGATCGGGAACTTCTAGCCATGAAGGCAGCTTTAGAGGAGTGGCAACACTGGCTAGAGGGGGCCAAGGAACCATTTCTAGTCTTAACCAACCATTGCAACCTGGAATATCTACGCACAGCCAAAAGATTGAACTCACGACAAGCACGTTGGTCCCTGTTCTTCTCCAGATTTGATTTTAAGATCACTTACCAGCCAGGCAGCAAAAATGGGAAGGCTGATTCACTTTCAGGACAGTTCGACCAACCCACTCAAGACAGTAAGCCCGAGACCATCATTCCATCTGCACTCATACTCGCCCCGGTGCAATGGGACATAATCCACAAGATTACCAATGCAAGGCACAGATCCATCTTCACCTGAATGTCCTCCTAACAGAAGCTATGTGCCCGAAAATCTTCGCACACGTCTGCTGCATCTCATTCATGATGGGCCCAGTGCCGGTCACCCTGGAATCCTGTCCACGATCGAACTCACCACAAATCGGTTCTGGTGGCCAACCCTGACTACAGACCTTTGTCAAGTCATGTACTATCTGCTGTATGACAAAATCCTCCTGACAAACCCCCAGCCGGCCCTGCTCTAACCTTTCCCAGTCCCTGAAAGACCCTGGTCTCACATAGCGGTAGATTTTGTCACCGACCTGCCATCCTCCAATCACTATACCACAATGCTCACCATTGTAGATCGTTTTTCTAAAGCATGTAACCTGATTCCTGTACAAAATCTTCCTATGGCTTGGGAAACAGCACAAGTGATGATGGAGCAGGTATTCAGATACTATGGCCTACCTGAAGACATTGTCTCCGATAGAGGCCCTCAGTTCACTTCACAAGTATGGAAGGTGCTATCACTACTGAGTGTTTAATTCTAGTTTGTTTTTCCTGTGTTTGATCTTGGACTGTTTACCGTTGTGATTCTCTCTGCCTGCACTGACCATTCTGCATGTTTAACAACCACATCTTTGTTTATCCTCTGATTGCCCTGTTTGCCTGTATCTACGACCTCTGCCTGCCTGGACTCTGATTAAAAGTAACCGCAAATGGATCCTACTGTCTCTGGAGAATCATTACAATAAGCCTATATTATCTGACAACAAATCAATCCAAAATGTTCCAGACATTTAATCAAGCAGTGCAATTTACGTTGCAAGTTGCATTAATTTAAAGGACTAGTTCACCAATAAAGTCTGTCATCATTTACTCACCCTTGAGCAGTTTCAAATCTGTATGAATGTCGTTGTTCTGCACAAACAAAGATATTTTGAAGAAAGTTTGTTACCAGGCTGTTTTGGTTCACCACTGACTTCCATAGAAAAAGTCAAAACGTCACTCGAAGTGGATTGGTCTCTCAAAGCGAGATCCCAATTTCATCCGTCATTTCTGACGTGACTATGGCAAGACGTTTTGACTTTTTCTTCAGGAAACGAGGGTTACATGCCGAGACGTTACTTTTTGTAGCTAATGTGCTGAAAGTTTTAAAAATGATAAAGCATCTTTAATCACGCTCACTTAAAATGCACAGCAGGACAACGTCTTTAAAACCAAACAGTCTTCTTAACATATCTTGATAAATGCATTGTTTACTTTTAAATCGGAAACCATGTGTTTACTACACTTAACTGATTCTCAATCATATTATTTATTTATTTTATTTTTTATTTTTTTTCTTCAGTCTATTTATGTATGCACACCAAAACAGGGTTTTCTTGGATTTATTGTATATATATATATATACACTAAAATATAACTATTCACTAAATAAATAAATAAACAAAGTAGATTGTACATTTCCTGAAGAAAACGCAACTGCTGTTTGCAAAAGTTGCCACAACAATATGATTTTAAGTTTGGTTACTAAGGTTTTCAGGTCATTGCTATGCTGTTAAATGTGCCATTATTGCATTTTATTTTGCTTCTGAAGGTACGTCTTTGAAGTCGGCAATGTTTATTTTAAGCAAAAGGCATCAAGGACATTTATATTTTTCATTTCATAACCCCTTTACAGAAGTAAATGTCTGACGTGACCCTTATAATTTGCTTTACTCTTTGTAACTCAAGGTGGTCAGGTTGATTTAGTCTTAAATATATAACTCTTTTGACCTGAATAAAATCAGTTAGGTATTACCACATTTACATTTTAGTTACCTGACAAAACATTCAGTGTAGGTGTAGGGGCATTCAGTGGGTGTCAGGTGACTGCAGCTATAACAAGTCAACAGAGTCCACCTCCAAACCCATGTGGTATTCTGGTCTTAGGTTCCTCTTTCAGTGTGAGCCTACAGGATTGTTTTGCCTGTTTTATCATCAGCCAAGTGAAAATTGTGAGCCTGATCACCCGATCACCTATAAAAGTGCTCCACAGAACAAACTGTGCAGTATGAGGAATTCAAAGAAGTTCAATACTTCAGGTTGGAAGTTTCTTTAAACTCACCCTAAGTACGAGAAATATCAATAGTAATGTTCAGCCAAAAAAATAAAAAAGGGACTGAGCAAAATACAGCAAAAGTAAATTTATAACACTTGACTCAATGAGAAACAAACTTAAGCACACTTTTTGGAAATAGAATGCTTTAAAAGAATACATAAAGAATACATGTAATGCTTTGATAGCTTAATTGTATGTTAGCTATAAAATTGTGTTTAAAATTGTGATTGTAACGGTTTTTGTAAAGCAATTTTTGCAATCTAGTTCTTTTGATATAATATTAGATTTAAATATATTATCAAATAACACACTTAAAATGATAACACTTTGACCTTGTTACATGTTGCATGCACAATAACACCCAATTATGCATAATTACATGCAAGTAATGCTATAAGCCAAATCCTAATCCTAACCCTAACCATATAGTAAGTAAATGTAGTTAATTAATATTACTCAGTTGTAACGAAGCGGACATACACAGGAGATGGTGGTAAGTATTTACAGTGTTTTATTTACAGCTGAGATGAGGAATCCAAAGACATAAAGGTGAGGAACATAAATGCAGACAATAGCTGATTAACTAGAACTTAAATAAACACAGTCTTTCTTTCGTAGGATCTCACAATGGCTGGCGGAGCTGAACCGAACCACAACCACACCACATAATATTCAGGAGTACGTCGAGGGATCGCTGGAAACGCTGGAAAACACTGGGGAATTCAAGGAGAATTAAGAGTAAGAGCACAGGTAATTAAAGCACAATGACAATGTCCGCTCCTGGAAAGTACGAGCTCGGACAATGACTGGGTGGCAGAGTGAGCTTAAATGTGGTGTGGCTGAGTGATGATTGGGGTAGTGACAGGTGCTGGTGATTAGAATTCCGGTGACTGGGAATCTGAGTGAGGGAGTGAGGGTGGAGCCTAGCGTGGGCTCAGATGTATCTGTGACACCTTTACAGCTGCGTGTGTAATTGTGTCTCAGTTACTTAAAGGTTTAACTTTTCAAAGACTATGATAATTGATGAAAATGGCCTTTGCTACTGTAGATGTGTGTCCGCTTTGAAATCAGATATTTAAAGAAAAAAATTTATCAATACAGAAGCTGACCCAAAGAGTTCTTCACTTCAATAGCAGATGAAAGGGGTGAAATTCCTTCTTTTATTTTCTCAGAAATGTATTGCAACACATACTGTTTTCAGTGTAAACTTGTTAACTTCAAAGCTTGTAGTGTCTTTTAAAGTGAAGGCACTGTGACAGCGGAGAGCTTTGCGTGAATCCCTGATTCCAATCTTTTTCTCCCTGAGATATCGCAAAAGAAACGATAGAGCCAAACAGTGTGATTCATCTGTTTCGCTTTGTATCACAAGCTATATCAATAACACTTATTTATCATTCTCACAGTGTTTGCTGTCATTTGAATGAGCAAGGCCTAAAATATAAAGCAGCAAAAAAAGAAAAGTGAATTGTTTTTGATTCTCTTTGCTTCTTGACTAATGTTGTGAGATTGAATCAATGCTGCTTTTTGCTGAACTGTTAAAATAAACAATTCGCCGAAAATGGCAATTGTTTTATTATTGGCTCATGAAATAAAGAGATATTTTTTAAAATGCATTAGTTGCTCTTTTTCGATAGTTGCTTACAATGTATTGAAACTGGAACCTTTAAGTTTCATGAAAACACTCTGAAAGACTTGTGCGTTATATTCAACCTCTTCTAAAGCTGTATGTAGCTTTTTGTCCAAACAGACTTTAAATTTAAGCTTTATCTTTAGATAAATCTATCACAACCTGACTCTGGACAGGGATGTATGACATCAGTAGTGAACACCAGTGTCTTGCTCTCATTGCATTTATGTTCGTTTCATAGAGGGTGTCTGAGGTTAACAGGAGCTATGTTGGTTTGATAGATCTCATTTCAGTGATGTCCAGTTTAACAGCACTTTCACAGCTTTTGGCAGTGAGCTGAGTTTGTTATGATCAGAGTTCAGTTTGTTTGGTTGGTGCACTGTAAAACTTACTGAAATTAAGAATTCTCTTTAATTAAATTAATTTTCTTATGTTCTTGTACTCCAACTGAACTTGCATTATGCTCATGTTTTAAAGGAATCATTTACACAAAAATTAAAATGTACTGAAAACATACTCGCCCTCAGGGCAACAGTTGTAGATGCAGATCAGTTTGTAAATCCTCTGCAATGAATGAGAGTCTAAACAGCTGATAAAAACGTCATAATAATCTGTGAGTAATATACACCAGCATTCAAGTTTATCATTTACCATCTTATAAATTCGGACTTCAAACTTCAAACCATTGCTTCCAAGCTACAATCAGAGTCCTCTATTTATAATATTGGAAAAAAACTCCCTATCCATTAGGCCACGAATGCCCCCACAAAATAAATAAATAAAAATAAATAAAATTAAAAGAAGCAATACAGGAGACCTATATGGCCTGTGTATGTACATATATGCACCTCAATTTTGCCTATATGTGGCATATATACGCATATATGTGCATATATACTGCATATACTGTAGGTTTCATATATGCGCATATATCCTTATATAGGTTATTTCCATGTGGGTATATATATTTATTGAAAAAAAATAAACAAAGTGTGTATTATACATAAAAAATATATATAAACATTTGTTAATTTAGTGCAGACATGTTTTCTTTCCTTTTAAGGCTTAATATAGAATGTGCTATATTCACAAAAGTCAGTGTTTTTTGCTTGTCTCAGTTTCATATTTTCTTCAAGGCACTCAATTTATACCACCGTAGATAAAGGGTTTGTTTGTGACACATTTGATATGCAGATGCGCTAGATCTAAAGACCTTTACCTTTTAATTAAAAGTTATGAATAAAATCCGGTCTTTAAGTGCCTTAGTCAAAGACTCTTAATAAGCACAGAAGGTCATAATGGGCAACTATAATCTATTATCATAACATAAAATGACTCTGTCATTGATGGTGTAGAAGTTTAATGCAAAAAAAAAAAAAAAAAAAAGTGTAATTAAATGCCAAGAGTCTTTTATTTGAAAGTTTTCTAAATGAGTTGCAAGTGGAGTTACTGATGGATACATTCATTATGAGGCATGCTTTGCAAGGCTTGTCTGTTTAAAGAAAAGGGTTGCAGTATGCAGTAAACAATGAGCATTCATAGTAATCAAAGCACTTCATAAAGGCCATAATAGCAAACGTGCTGTTGCATGTACAAGATTACTGCAGACGTGAGAGGTCACTGCATGAAAAGGCTGAAGCGGGGTGGAAAACACAATTGTGCCGGTGAGTGATAGTGTTTCATAGAGAGAATGTGTAGTTACTCATCTCCTGACACAGCTGTCTATCTAGATATTTACTTAGAGAGATGCTGTTGATAACACAGAGAGATGATGACCCCCCCTGCAAAAAATCCAAAACATCACTCGGGTGGACAGATTTCTGCAGCTGTTTCTCTAGCTGCCTTCATATTAAGGAACACGGGGCCAGTTTTACCCACTCTGTGTAAATTACTTAGACTAGGCATGGACTAACTAAATACATAATCTTATTTTGTTGTGATTTTTATTTTTGTTTATTTATACATACACCAAATTACTCATGCAATTTAATATTTTTCGTATTATTTTTTATATATATTTTCTGTTACTGGCCTATAAACAAAAATTCTTTACAGGAGCATCATATAACCTGAATGAAAACATGGTAGTAGTCCCAGTTAGTAGTAAACATACACGTACGTACGTACGTACGTACACCGACATGTCAAGCATCTCTAGAAATTCTGCCAGTATTTACCTTGGGGTGATCCATAATTGATCAATGATGAAAGAGTGAGCTGTGGATACTGCCTCCTCACCAAAGAAAATAAGCAATAAGCCACTGAAGGCTGTTCGTCACAGTGATGTGCTGCGGTTAAGGGCTATCATATGCCACGATCTTAAGTGAAGTAAATAATACTTGGCATTGTGTTGTAATATGATATAATAAAAGACAACAATGTTTAACCTGTAATGATATTTTTCAATGCAACTAAAACTGCTAATAATCATTTTTCTGGTAATATGAAATGTTTATGGCCACTATTAATGCAATGACCAAAGAGAGAAAAATAGACTTTTTATAAAATGTAACTGATGCGTAGATATTTGTAAATATTGAGTAAATATTTGTATTTTAGTTGTTCCTCTTTTATAGTTTAGTGTACTTCTATGGGGTGGGTGTTATGGCGATCAAACATAAAGCAATTTAATTTAAAAGGATACTTCACACAAAAAACGATTTACTGAAAATAATTTGAAAATGATTTACTCACTTTAATGCACGTATGTAAAACCTGTATGAATTTTCTTTCTTCTGTGAAACACACACAAACACACCAAAACACTTTAAAGTCTGCAGGTTTCAATATGAGCTTCACATTTTTCATATTCTTCTGGACCAAATGATCTAAGCTGTTCAGCAATGTTTGTAGCTCTGCACTGTTTTGGTTTTATTTCTCCTGAAGGGTTTAAGGAGAATCACCTTCGACAATGCTAAAATGTCAAAAAAAAATCAACAAAAACTGAAAATTCTTTTATAATTTACTCACTTTTATGTCGTTTCAAACCTTTATGTCTTTCTTTGTTCCGTGGAACAGAAAATAAGATATTTTAAATGGTAACCAAACAGTTTTGGTTTCAACTTGTTTTGATCTTATGCATAGAACATATACCATGGAATTTGATGGGGAAAAAAAACATTTCTTGTAATGAAAATTCTTTATACCCCAAAATTTGTCATTATTTACCCACCAAATCTTTAAAAGTTTGAAAGCTTTGTTCATCTTGATCAAATTAGGATATTTTTGATGAATTCTGAGAGCTCTCTAACCCTCTATAACCAGCAATGGAGATCAGGGAAATAACCAGGGGTTCATCCCTAATTTTCCAAAGCTACAAGAATACACTTTGTATTCACAGGAAACTAAATAAAATAACAATTCGTCACAATAGCACCATTTTGGAGAGTAACAAATAGTGTATGCTTTTCTTTGTCAGCCACGCCGCATGCATACAGTGTTTTCTTTCACATCAAAGTGTAAATAAACACAAAAAATATGTGGCTGACACAGGACAGTGTATGTTATTTACGTTTAGTGGATACTTTCCAAAATGCCGATATGGTGACACAGAGGAGACAAACTGTTGAAAAAAAAAAACCCTAATTCTTTTTGTTGCCTTCACGTCCAAAAAGTTCTCATAGCTTCATACAATTATGGTTGGACTCCTGATGTCACATGCATTATTTTACCGATCTCCTTGCTACGGTTCTGGACGTTGGTTGTGTTAATTCCAAAGTTGTCTAAGAGAGGGTCAGAGAATTCATCAAAAATATCTTTGTTTTTTTTCAAAGATGAACGCCATGAGGGTGGGAAATTAATGACAAAACAATTTTTTTTTTTAGGAATAGCACTTTTATAACTTGGTGAATTTGAACTTTTCAGAAGAATTTCCAGAAGAACTATCTCCATTTGCTCTCCATTTCGTTTTATTGATGTCCGGGGGATGCAAATGAGATACTGAAGCGATCTCATTTGTGATGTAGCAGTCACAGATGTGTGTTTATGGGCTATTTTACAACACGGCTCATCTGATCAGCCACTAGAGCCGGATGTGTTTCATACAGAACAGTATTCCAGGCTTGCAATATCTGCCTGACAATAATTGCAGGATCAGTGTCTTAATTACCATCTGTAATCAGCCGATGAAATTACAGTTCTTTGCGCTCATTACCTGAAGTGTGTGTGTCACAATAGATCCCTTTGTGCTGTGAGAACACAAACGTACACTTGCTTGAGTTACATTCAAGTCGGTTTTTAAGTTTCCAAGAGAGTCTCTCAAGGCAGGACTGTTGTAAAGTGCCCATTATACAAGTCACTCAAGAGAAAGAGAAGCGGCCCCTCCCATAAATATCAATTTTCTTCGCTAAATTTAGCCTTTATTCTGCATCAAGCTGTTAGTAAGACTGTGAAAGTCCATTACGTTTTGCAAAATTGGGCTGAAGCGGCAGTTTTCATGAGCAATATTGATGCTTTGGGATGCATTCTTGAGATACGACGCCAGTTACCCTTCATAAGGTGCCTCAAGTGCAAAATGCCATGCAGGAACCCAACTATGGGTTTCTGTAGATCAGAAGAAAGGGATATCAAAGAAAGCCAACCTCTAATCACCTTTCCTTTTTGCCATGGCTTTAGAAGGACTAACGAAAGAAAAATTGCCGCCTTAACACACACATATCAACCTGCTTTCTGGGCCACAAAGAAATGATTTTCTGAGAGTAGCTATTGTTTCTTTTCATGGTTATCAATCAATGTATCAAACCGATCATTTCTGTCAAGACCAAGTATTGTTTTGGCATCAATCATGCTTCTGAAGAAATAACCATCAGGCATATTGAGTCAAGAGCTAGTAATGTGGCTCAAAAGAGATTTTTTGCAGAGGAGTCCTAAGAGAGACGGCTGTGAATGCAAGCACAAAGCGTGTGATTATGTTGATGTACAATTATCCAGGAAATCACTGGCTTCAGGTGGAGATGCTTTTACTCTCATTATTAGAGGCAAATGGGGTGTATTTGTGGAGGGGTTTTTAACAGAATCTTTGAATTGATAAAAAAAAAGCCCCTTTTTGCAAAAAAAAAAAAAAAAAAAAAGAAAAAAGAAATATATGTAATAGGCCATTTACTTGCACTACGGGAACAACCAGCCGCTGTTTATTTTGTTAAACTGTTGAAACATTTGTTGAGGGAAAGGTTTGGTTTTTATTCCATTTGATTTAATAATGCTTTTAGAGTTAGCATGCCAGATGTTCTTTTAACTCGAAGGTGACTCAAGACTTAATTTTTAATCATTAGTGCTGCTTGCTAAGGCAAGCATTAGTATTTCAAACACTATTACTGCTCATATGGGTAAGGTGTTTTTCAAAATATTAAACTTAAGCGGTGCAAACATGAATGATGCCACAAATTATGTGGCTGATTTACTATTCGTTTTCTAAGCAAATTAATTTATGGCTTTGCACTTGGCAGATGATAAAACAGACTGAAAAAGAGAATATAATTTTCCATAATTTTATGCATTAAATCTTCACAGATTATAAATAAAACAAAATATATGATATAATATATGAATAAAACAAATATCTAAAATATATTAATATTTTCTTTTAATTAAAATAAATTTTATTATTGTTGCCTTCATCCAGCAGTGTAGATGAGTTTGTTTCTTCATCAGAACAGATCTGGAGAAATGTAGACTTGCTGGATCAACTGTGACGAATGGGTGCTGTCACAATTTCCAAACAGCTGATAAAAGCATCGCAATATACAATTAATCCACATAACTCCAATTCATTAATCCATTTCTTGTGAAGAGAAAAGCTTCATTTTTGCAAGACAAAAATCCATAATTAAGAGATATTTAACTTTAAACTGTTGTTCTCTATTCATAATATTGCTTTCTCCAGTAAAAAAGACAACTTGTATGAATCAAGTCAGAAGTATGTATGTAATTGGTGCATAATAATAATAATAAAAAAAGTTTAAATATCCATGAAATTACGTAAACCTTAAATTGACAAGAAATTGTACAGTGCCATCTCAGGCTATGTAATTTATTATGTTATGACCATTTTTATACCTCATGTTTTGGTATTTCTGTCAACCCTGTTACTGACACAAGGGATACAGTTAGAACGTCTCGGTTACGTATGTAACCCTCGTTCCCTGAAGAAGGGAACAAAGATGTCATGTCGGTGACCGACGAATAGGAATCTCGCTTCGAGATGCCAAATCAACTCTGCGTGTATACAAACACACCAATGATTTTCATCGGCATACGCTGATTAGGATCAGCTGAACCCAATCGCCTTGCGAGTATAAGTAGGTCAGCAGATCCAGTGTTCATTAGGTTTTCGCTGAGGAGCCGAGCCGGTGTTACAGCCCCCCTATCGGCGGGACAGCCCCTATGGCGACGGTACGTGACGTCTCCGTTCCCTTCTTCAGGGAACGAGGGTTACATGCGTAACCGAGACGTTCCCTTTCAGTCGGTCACTACCAAAGTGCCATAGAGACTGTCCCTTCCAGCCCCATGTGAGAGTCACCAACTCCCTGTGTTTGGTCTGTAGGAAGGCCGACTCTGCACATGGACCAGTACCGCACTACAAGTAACTAAACACTGGGACGTCCGAAGGACTTGCGGAAAGTCATTTCTCTCGGGGAGTAAGACAGATCTCACATATATCATGAAAGGATTCAATGCATATGGAATATAGGAAGAGATTGTACTCTCAAACTGGGGAAGGTAGTTCTTACCTATGCCACCTGAGAAGCTCTGTGGTTACACTCAGGGGCTCCCTAGCCCTCTAGCGGTTCTCAAGGATACATCGGCTAAAGGGCCTGGCGTCAGACGCTCCGCAACATCCGACTGCCGAGGGGATCGGAGGACTCACAGTTTCTACGTAATAAAGGATTACTGGGGAAGGATACCAAGCTGACCAAACAGGTCCTACTCCGGCTCTTCAGCTCTGTTAGGAACCTTGGGCATGTAGCCGGGCCATGGTCTCAGTGTTACCTGGGAATCCACAGGCCCGAACTCGAGGCACGAATCGTCAACTTAAATTGCCTGCAGGTTCCCTACCCTCTTCATGGAGGCCAATGCAAGCAGGAGGAGTGCTTTCATTGAAAGAAACTTCAACTCAACTGATTGCAAAGGCTCAAAGGGATACTCTCTCAATGCTCGTAGCACAAGAGAGAGATGGTACAGAGGGTACAGTAGGAGGTCTAGGAGGATTTAACCTTCTAGCTCCCCGAAGGAACCTGATGACCAGATCATGCTTACCCACATACCTGCCATGGACAGGGTCATGATGTGCTGCGATAACAGCTACATAGACTTTAAGAGTGGAGGCCACCCTCGTGCAGTGCTTTCAGATCCTTGGACTGATGCACCTGCAACAAGGCCGTAGAGATGATGCAGCGTCACCGCAAGCCTTATAAGCATCACCAACCAGGGCTGATGAATGCCCACAGGCCCGGCAGGGGAGCGCCGTGTTACCCTGCCAGGAAGTAGAAGCCTGCGGACACAGTTGCATCGCAACAGACCTCTAAACCTGGGGGACCCCCGTGTACCCCTTAGCTGCACCTCCATCAAGGCTGGTAAAGGAGGACGAGCCACTCGATCACTTCCTGGCAGTGAAAGGTGCCTTCCACGACTGAGTCAGCTCATCATGCACATTCGGGAAGAAAGGCACCGAAGTTGGTCCATGCACACCCAAGTACCAATCATCAAGCCTGGAAGGCTCAGGACGTTGTGGAGGGTTCCACTCAATCCCGACCCCCCTGGCGGCCCGGGAAAGCATAGC
>JAUCMU010000002.1:4768253-4780883 GCA_032275025.1 Enteromius treurensis | reverse complement strand
TGATGTTATGTGTGTTTATGTTCAATTTAGTTTGGGTGGGTTTGGTTCATTTGCAGCCCTTTTATATAAAAGTGTAACTGTTACCATCATGGAGAGAGATGTGTAGTAGTGATGCGCGGGTTGACCCGAAATGAGCAGGTGCCTGCGGTCATCCGCAGCCACCCGCGGTTACGAGTCATCCAAAAATATTTTTAATGATATGCGGGTTGCGGTCGGTCGGGACGTTTAAAATAAAGATGGCAATTAAATCTTTGTAATTTATATAGTACTAGACACAATTTTCTATGAAATACATAGGCCTACAATTTATTGATTAAATTACTGGTGCGAAGATGACGCACAAGCTCAGTCTGCATAGAGATGGAGGTGGCAAGAGAAAAGGTGAAGATTGGGGAGTGGAAGCTCCGCAAATATACAAATAGAAAGTGTGGGAGACTTTTGCCGAAATAATGAAAGATGATGACCAAAGTGCTGGCTTTGTCATGTGTCGTCTATCTTTTGAAGCTGACGCGGGACAAAATTCCCGATTTCCCAACACGTTGAACTGAGCAATGCCACTGTATCATTTTAATAAGTTACTGTACTTTTAAACGCATATAGCTCGTTAATGTCAGTTTTTTGTATTTTCTGAGAGGGGGTGGCATTTTTGTTGCCAATTTGTCTGGGGAGAGACACTTCCAATAGACTGGATAAACACATGCAGCATCTTAATTAAGAAAATTATACGAAATAAATGAATACATCAAACCTTTATTAAATATTACATTTATTAATGCTTATTTATTGTGCTCATAAGGGCTTTCACAGTTTTCCAAAAGTGGGCTTTCTCTCATTTGACCTACTGATGAATTCTTCAAGCAGGGTCGAAACATTAACATCGCATTCATCAGTAATATGCATCTAGACAGCTGAAATGAAAAATGATGGTTCGCCTCAAGAACTGCCTGCTCTCGCCGCGAGCACCACGAGCTCTGAGCGCAGCACCATTTGAAAAAAAAATGTGGGTCAGGAAGCGGGTCGGGTACAATATTTTCTCTCTTTTTTTTGCGGTCCGAGTTGCGGGCGAGTTAGTTGACCACTTCGGCCGGGTTCGGGTTGTTTACACATTGACCCGCGCATCACTGATGTGTAGGGGAGTCACTTGTTGATATTGCCCTACATTCAGTGTTGCCAGATTGGGTCGTTTTCAATTTGTTTGTGCGGGTAAATATGGGCTTTGGCATGTGAACAAAATTTGGGCGGGTTTTGGGTCATTTGGGGGTTTTTTAAACATATGAATAATATAGACTAATTAGTTAACATACAAGCCCAAGTGTGCATGCCGCATCCAATCAGTCATCAGAACGGTACTAAACACACGCACACTGCAAAGACTACTGGTGCTGATGTTGACGTCGCAGCCGCTTCCAGAGGGAGAGATAACATGAAGACTCCTATCACTGCAACTTTAAAATCAGAGCACAGTTAAATACAAATCTACGAACCTGTCTTTTCTCTTTCATACGGTTCAGTATGTTTTGTATAATGTTCAATATGAACTTCAAAGACGTCCTAGTTCTGTGTGAAATTATAGAGTGGAAGGTAAGTGCATTAAATTGTAATTTTTTTTTTATTTATTATGTCGGATTATCATGCACTATTCATCAATGCATTATAGTTTTGACTGTCATGGTGTGTGCACAATCACTACATTGGAAATTTTTTGCATTAAAATTCTGACTGTTGACAATGAAAATTATGCAGTTTTTTTCGAGGGCACTGTTTTTTTTTACTGCCTTTTTGACTGTCTGTTGCTTGCATATTTTTCATATTTGGTAGGCTAATTCTCTTTAATCTATTTTCTCTGATTTATCTAGCATTATGTTTATATTGTTTTGTCATCATAATTTTGATTTATATTGTTAAAAATGAAGTTTATGAACCTTGATTTGCATTCAATCACATTATATTAGTTAAAAATGTGGGTGGTTTTTGGGTGGGTATTTGTGAGCTTTTGGTTTTTAAAAGGTTAAAAACCTAAAAGGTTTTTATAACAGGTTCATCATGAATTTGAGATGCTGTCATTCAGCCTGCTATGCCACTTTTTTAACTTTGGGCACCCAAAGATCTAAAAGGTTTAAACGTCTCTGAATGGCCCTGCTTACAAGCAATTATTATCACAATCAAACTTTTTCAAGTTTATATATTTATGCATTTGATATTTTTGCATATTTTATTATGCTTACAATTGTAATCTGCCAGTGATTTTTCAATTGCCAGTGTTATTTCAATACACTGAAACTGATGTCCCTGAGTTATGTTTATTTTATTTTACGGTATTATTTTTATTGTATATATTGTTTGTTATGCACAGACAGTATAATGTACGGGCAATTATTGTTGTAATTAAAACTTTTTCTAGGTGGTAGTGTGTATATATATATTTCTACATATTTTAGGTCTGCATATATTAGTCTGCTAATAACTTTCTAATAATAACTCTGTGCATTAGCATTTTAGGCATATAATAGCCTACTTTTTCTTCTTTTTCTTTTTAAAACAGAATTCAGAAGTTGACCTCGCTGAACTCTCTCTTGCACCAAGCTGTCCCGTCACAGTGGCTGTGAAGATTTCTGAACTATGTCAGAGTTAAGCCCTCACCTCTAAGAGCAGATCCAGACAGGGGTGGATTAGGCTCAGATCTGCCCTGGTTATAATCACAGAAGAATCCAAATGGATATTGCACAGACAGAAAAAAAAATCCATTTGCCTATTTTGTCAATGGTGGTATTAATCACCTAAAATGCCATTATGTGAATAAGGCTTTTTACATGCTTAAAAAAATCCTGTTCCCCCACCCCCCTCTATCTCTCTTTAATGTGTACAGTCTATTCACAGAAAATAGAGAGGTAAGGAAGTTAAGAAAATGTTTATAGAAAAAAAAATAAATGAATAAAATTGCCCACACACATTCTCTGATGATAAATGGCTCCAGCTAGAAATATCAATAAACATACATTTAGGTTATGAAGCTTTGTATGAACGTTTAACAAACAGAATAAAAACATTTAAATGCAATTGACTTTTGACTTTTATCCGTCAGTTCTGACTTTGCGTCTCTATAGAAAAACAAAAAAAAATATGCTAAAACAAAAAGAATTAAAATGATTTGTGAGATACAAATTCCCAGATTCGCTCGGTGCATTGGCTTAAAAAGTTGGCATTTGTATCGCGATTCATCGTTTCTATCGTATCTGCATCGGTAAAACCCAAACAATTTTTTTATAATTATTTGTAGACATACTATACTTTCATTATTTATAAAGTGGAATTTGTAAAATATGTCGTGCCACTATAAAATATACAGGCAGAATGACGAATCTGACAACTCACTTGAATCGCCGACATAGTGTGCGTTTGGAGACTCCAGCCTCCTCCTCCTCCTCCTCTCACTCAGATTCAGCTGAACCTGCTATTGGTAGCGGGGTGAACAAACAATCAAAACTTTTTTCAATCGCAGCTGCTCGTTCTGCTCATTCCAAGGCAATAACCGATGCAATCGTCTTTTTTATCTGTAAAGACATTTAGCCCGACAGCGTTACAGACAACGAGAGCTTTCAATACCTGTATACCTGCATATTTGTTTCATTGCATCATACTACATACTACATCAAATGTGGTGAATCAAATCGAAATCGGATTGCACTGCATCAGAACAGGGGTGTATCATATCCCATTGCATCACTAGCTGCTTCATGTATCTTTAATGTATCGTATTGTTGGCTATGCATCGAGATGAATATCGCATCGGCCTCAGTTATGGAGATGCACATCCCTAATACAAACTTATAACTGCAAGAAAGAAAAGAAAAAAAAAAAGTTACTGTGAGACAAAAAGTCAATAAATATTTTCACACACAGACACAATGTTAAACTTATTTATTTTTCTTTATTTTCTTTACAAACATTATTGTGAGATATAAACTCAACTATTGCAAGAACAAAGTTACAGCTAAGAAAAAACAACAACAAACTTAAAACTTAAAATTCTGAGTTTCTCACAATTCCTACTTTTATTTTTAGAATTGCAAATCCAAACTGTCAGAAAAACTAAGAATTGTGATTCAACAACTTAAATGACATACATCATTCTGAGATAAAGTCTAAATTATCTTATTTATCATTTATTTGTTTGTTTGTGAAATGTAAAGTTAGATTTGTTTCCATCAGAATTGCACTTGTGTCATTTTTTACCTCCAAGCAGGCACAGGACATTAATATAACGTCAGGTTAATGCTGAGCATGTGTCACGAATCCAGTCAATGGTCTTCTGTCATTCGAACACTAGAGGTCACCCCTCTCCTAAACAGTAGCTGTGTTTACCCTTCAAATTGCGCAAATTGCAGTTGCGAATTAAAAAAATTAATTATAATAAAAATGAATACCCCAAATCTCAAAAATATAGCAAAAAAGAGATCACTGTTTACCATTCCCAGACCCACGCATGTTTACTGGACTGCTCTTGTGATTTACCCTGTTTGCTTTTTACATACCTCTGCTGTTGACCCAGCCTGTTTTGACCACGAATATGAATAAAGCTTGCAGGTGCAATGTTGCATTTTGGATGTGAATATAAATGGTGTTTACATTAGTATTTGACGTCTGATGTTGACTTAACATTGTATTTTGGTTACACAACCTAAGAACGTAGGTATTTGATATTAAATTAACACTGACATTTAGATGTTGAATATTGTTCACCTGTCATGGCAACCAAAATTTAACCGAATATCAACAAATCGTCTTACGATGTTGTGTGCTGCAGGGTTGGTAGAAACAAGCTTTTTAATACTTTATCTACATCATACTTCATAAGAGGAAAAATATTTATTTTTATATATTGTTTCAAAGAAGCACAGAAAGTTTTTATCATTCTGCAGCAAGTGTGGAGGCAGGGTCAGCAGCATGTTATTCAAATAGCATGCAAATGGTTGTTTGACTGCTGCAGTCAGATGGTGACCAGACGAGGAGGGCCGCTATCTCTGAGGTTTGTCAGCAGATGGTGGGAAGTCAGACTAAGCTGTGTGGGAGACAAGATGCAGGGAGACAGAGAAAAAGGCATAATCATTGTTTTATTCATCCAGTCTCTCTGCCTTAGGGGCAACTTAAGAAACTGCAAATAAATACAGACCTCTCATTCAAATGGTGAAAAGCAGTATTGTTTATCAAAAACTCGCACCAGATGAACAAGAGGATGTTGCCTACCCTCTCCACCCTGGTTTTATTGCTGTATAGCTTGTCTTTACTAAGGCTGCAACATTAATTAAAGCTGATGTTAATTGCTGATTGCTACCTTTCGCACCTATAGCATGATGTTCATTCAACAATAAACAAACAAAATGCAAATATTGCATGAAGCTTACTATTTTTGGTTTATAATTTCTCATGAATTTCTGTGGTTTCCTGGGCAGCAGCTAATATTTTACTACACAAAATGCATTGTGGTCAGTACATTTCTCTTTATAAACCAGGAATCAAAAGTATTTAATGTAGGCTGTTTATGGTATGTTTTGTTTTGTTTTTCTTCTTCTTCTGGGAACAGTACTATAAAACAAAAAGCAAATTTGCAAATTTAGAACCCACCTATAATGTAATTTCTGAAAAAGTAGTTTTTTGTTAAATCGGGAGGTAAATATGCAAAAAGTCAAGCATTGTTCACATCTGAAAAATAAACTGTTCTAAACAAATATGTCTATGGATTTTGATGTGAGAGGGTGACAGTGTATGATTACTTGAGAATAATTATAATGTTTGTATCAGTTTGTATCAAATGCTAAATTTCTCCAGATCTCTTGCAAAAATGAAAGAATCTTTGAAGGGCTAAGAGTGAGTACATTTTTTTGTAAATTGCCATTTATGGGTGAATTATTCTTTTATTTTTGTGGATTGGCCCTAAACAGTTTATTTGGTCCCAGTCCATCACTCCTTAAACCAAAACACTGACATGTTAAGATACGTATAGCCACAGTGTTTACTTCTGAAGTTTTCCTAAGAACAGCTTACTTATAGTTGTCACAGCACATTACACCAGCATAGCAGAAAGTATTTTAACATCGAAAAAATTACACACATCACCTTTAACACAAGAAATCGAAGCCCCATGTGTCTGAAGGCTGCCGTGAGTAGTTAGATGTCTTTTTCTGTCTCCCTCGCTCTCTCTGAGATGCCTGTGGGACACAGTAGAGGACAAGTCGTATTGTCAGACCACACACACACACACACACACACACATATATATATATATATACACACACACTCATGCACCACTGGTCATGCGCCTGGCAGGGATGACAAGGAGAAAGCAAGGTATGAGCCATTCCCCAGCTACAAACTAACACAAATACGGATGTGACTCTCAGCATATATCATATATTCCCTCTTCTGTCATGGGCTTATGGATTTATTGAGGCTTTCGTCGGAGACTTCCAATAAAGCGTATGTGATAAGGAGGTACGGTCGATCTAGAGAGGAAGGGGGATGAGAAAAATGTTGGGAATGATAAAGGGGATTACATGGTTAAGGTGTTAGCTGTAAAGGAAAGGTGAATAGGCTTCATGTTAAGACGTGCTTGATGCCTATTTTTATTAAGTATAGTCATGTAAATTGGGTTGGTTCATATATCATTTCCATTGGAAGAGGAGATAGTCGTCCCCTGCGGAATCAAACCTGAGAGAACGCGTTCTCCTTCCAGATCTAATTCCTCTGATGAAATATTTTTGCTGGCATATAAGCCTTTCCGTAATCCTAACCTCAGTCCCAACTTGTTTTTTATCCTTCCGAAGCAAAGTTGGGCAGAAAACTGGCCAAACCAGAACAGATAGGGGAAAGGTGCTACATGCAAATAAAAGTGAATGCAGTACATAAATGCATATACCTTCACATATAGCAGGTGTCAGTCTCATCCAGGCAGAAGTGTGTGGCGCATTATCATGGTGCACCAACCCCCTCATTGAAGTGTAAATCCAGAGGTAAATATGGATGGAGAAGGGACATACAGGGATTAGGGAGAAAAATCCATTACAATCCCGGGACTGTAACACAGTTATTCGCTGACTGCTAAACCTGTGTGTGTGTGTGTGTGTGTGTGCGCATGTGTGTATGTGTGCACGTGAGAGCTCAGTGTTTGACCTCCTGGCTATGCACCTAGATTTGATTTGATTGTTGTAGATAAAAAAAGAATTATATCAGTTTTAACCGAACCGTGCTATAAAAATCACATGCTGAGGGTATAACCTGTGAGTGTTTCATTTAATGAAACTCAAAATACACACAGCTTTAAAATTAATTTGCAGCAGTGTTGCTATTTGTATCTGAAGCAGTTTTTTTTTCACCTAATATATTAATGGACAAGTACATTAAAAAGCCTATGTAATACTGTAGAAATCATAAATGCCCCTTTATATCAGTTCAAAGATTTTAAAATTACAAACAGCAGCAAAGGTTAATATTCAGATTAATTTAACCAAGTTTGAATACATATTATATTATATTATATTGCATTACATTATAGGAAGAGCTTATTTGTGAAATTTAGCTATATATTTGCGAGTGAAAAATCATATTCCTTTTCAGGAACTCAAACTGCGTCAACGAGACGCTATGGGAACGCCCTCAGCGTGACGGCTCTGAATCATGTGTTGAATCATGTGGGTGACGCCACTGGCCAGGAAGCATATAAGTGCGTGGAAAACGCCGGCCAGATAGCTTTTTGTCATTCAGCGAAGCGCTCTGTGTTGACTGTGTGTTTGTTCTAGCTTAAAAAGTGTCTCTGTCAAAAAAGAAAAAGAAAAGAAAAGGGGCGAGGAAAAAAAAAGCAGCAATGGTGGAAGCTGAGAGGCATCTTTGGTGGCAGCTGAGAGGCATCTTTGGCTGACTGTCAGATATGAAAGAGAAAGACAGAATCTGCCTGATGGACGCCCCTCTTGCGCCTGAGGGTTTGTTCGGCGACGTCATAAACTCGGTCGTTGAAAGACACCAGAAGGCACGAAAGCAAGCAGCGGTGCTTCATCGGTTTCTCCCTCGCGTTCTAGTGACCTGAGTACCAGCTCCTCATGCTACGCCTATAGAGACACGCAGCGTCGCAGCGAGAGCTCCTCCCCAGAAACAGCAGGGGAGTTCGCGGCGCTCTGTTGCGGGGCCTTCTAAAAATAGAAAGGATCTCAAAAAAAATTTTTTTTTTGTCATCCAAGACAGAAAGGAGGCCTCGCAGGGAATAGGAAGTCCTGATGCAAGTTGCTCAGGACTTCAGAGGGCAGGTCCCTCTGGGGAAGAGTGGTACAATCCGCATTACACGGTGCCCCTTGGGAGACTCCCTCACTAACCTCGCCAGTGCTACGAGGCGTGAGCGTCTCCCGCGAACATCGGTCTCAGGTTCAGCCGCCCGGAAACGTGGCGGCGCCGAGATGTTCGCCACCGAGCTCTCACGAGGGAAACTCTGCCCCACCATCTCTTCGCATCTCGAGAGAATGCGCAATGTCCCCTCTGGTACTCTCGAGTTTATACAGCTCCTCTGGGACTCGATGCCATGGTACATACATGGCATAAAAAGGCATACATGTATGCCTTTCCCCCCCGATCGCTCTTCTCCCTGGAGTTCTGGCGAGAGTGCGCCAGGTCGAGGTCAGCCTACTGCTTGTAGCACCGTTCTGGCCGGGCCGAGTTTGGTTCTCATAGCCGCGGGTCTCTCAACTAAGGTGGTAGAGACTCTCCTCCAGTCCAGAGCTCCATCTACGAGAAAGCTGTATGGCATAAAATGGAAATTATTCAGTTCATGGTGTAAAGAAAGCCAGCAAGATCCAGTTAACTGCCCAGTTGGTCCAGTACTAGAGTTCTTGCGGGCTAGGTTTGCTACTGGGTTCACTCACTCCACCCTGAAAGTTTACGTGGCGGCTATATCGGCCTACCACTCCTCTCTCGGTGGACATACAGTTGGTAAAGAACCCCTGGTCATACCTTTCCTCCGTGGTGCGCTATGGTTAAGGCCGCCAGTACGGTCCCGGGTGCCCTCCTGGGACTTGGCTGTTGTGTTAGAAGCCACCCTTTGAGCCCATAGAGGAGATTTCAGATCGTTTGCTACGATAAAGACCACACTTTTGCCAGCATTGTGTTCTCTGAGTAGAGTAGGTGACCTTCAGGCCCTTTCAGTGGCCCCTACACATCTCGAATTTGCGCCTGGCATGGCCAAAGCCTTCATGTACCTGCGAGCGGGTTACAGCCCTAAGGTACCTACGGTCACACCTCAGCCAGTAGTTCTACAGGCCTTTAACCCACCTCACTTCAGGGAGCCTGGTCAGCAGAAGCTAAATTGTGTGTGTACGCATACGTCCACAGAGCTGTCATGTGGAGAAAGTCAGAGCAGTTGCTCGTTTTTTTCAGTCCCCCAAAGAAGGGGCTCCCAGCGTCCAAACAGACTTTAAGCCGTTGAATTGTGGATGCCATTAACATGTCATATGAGTCCTCTGGACTCCCGCCAAGGGTAGGAGTCAGAGCGCACTCGACACGCGGTTAGCCACTCGAAGCCACTGCTAGCAGGGGTCTCCATGGCCGATATCTGTGATGCTGCTGGGTGGTCAACACCCCCACACATTTGTCGGATTTTATGGACTCAATCTTCGAGCTGCGAGCTCCTCTGTTCTCTTGCCCTAGCTGTGCACACACACTAGGCATGGATTTAAAAGTCTGGAGGCGTGGGCATCTCGTTCTCATAGCGTCTCGAAACCACACTTTTGGTATCCCCTACCGGCGCTCCGCTGCATGACAGGAGCTATCTGGCCTGCTTTTCCACGCACTTATATGCTTCCTGGCCAGTGACGTCACCCGCCTATGACGTCCCAACTCATCATTGGCTGATTCAACACACGATTCAGAGCCGTCACGCTGAGGGCGTTCCCATAGCGTCTCGTTCCTTCAAGGAACTGTCATGAGCCGGGTTTGATTTGGTTTTCTCTCTGGTGTTTTTTTTTCCCTGTCTCTTCATTAATTTTTTCAGCTGCTGCTAGTTGCAATCAGTGCGCTCTGCACTACTCTCTACACACCTGTTTTTAGTCAGCGCTGATCAGCGTCTCTATTTCTCCCTGTGTGCCTTTGTTCTCTTTGTTGGACTATTAATGTATCTACCCTCGGTGTCTGAGTCTGTGCTCTATCCGTTCATTGCCATTTTTTGTGAAGCTGTCTGCCCCGTCTTAATCTGTCCTGTCCGTCTGCCCGGTTCGTACTTGTTCTTTTGCTAACTTCTAATTTTGTTTGTTTTCCCTGCAAGCAGAGGGCGGCAGGTTTTTTGTTCCAAGAGACTGTTATTTACTTTGGCTCATCCTTTGATTCCGACACGCAGTGAGCGGCGGATTTCTCCTGCATTGTTTTTTGTTATTTTTTCCGAACTTTTCCTGCACGCAGTGAGCGGCAGCCTCTTACGGTCTGTGACTTTACCAGAATAAAGACTATACTTTATTTCACCCTGGTTTCCAGTGACTGCTTCTGCACCTGAAATGAACAAAAGTATCACTTAGTAATATTTGTGTGAAATCAATATTCACATAGTGTCAGGCAATGACTGGTGATCAAGGATTTGAGTTTCTAAACACTGAGAGGAGCGCTTCACAAGTGTTCATGTGATCTGATGACATTCATAAGATGACCCACTTCCCTGTCACAGAAAAAAAGTACAGATTAAAAAATAAACAAACTGGTTGTAAGACAAACCATCAGCGTGCTGCCAACGAGCTCTGACCTGAGTGTTAAAATGAATGCTGCACTGCTAAATAAACAGATCCATATCTGCTTTAGAACAAGATTCGGAGGGGACCCAATGAGTAATGAGGGCAAGGAAAGTGTCAGTTTTCTTTCAGTTATGATCAGCTGCCACTTCACAAATTCAGTCTATGTTGATTTTCTTGGTTCCTCTTCCTACAGACAGCACTTGGTCAATCTCAAGCTACAGAATTATGGGTTGAATCCACCAGAAGTGATGGATTGTTCTGTGCAGTTAGAAATGATCATGTTTATAGTTTGACAGTAGGATAGTATTGATGGAAATGTAATGTCCTTTGAGTTTCCTCTTGATTACCTTCCAATTCATGAAGCATGAGTATTTTTACTTACTGTAACTTGGGCAGAAGAAAGCACTCGTGCTGCATTCAGGTTTTTCCAGACCCCCTGCCTCCACTCATTATCCAGCCGGTCTTTGAGGGCCTCCATCTTTTTACTCTTGCTGAGGTTTGCATAGCAGGCACTGCTGCACTTCCTGTTGGCCTGGTTCTTTACTTGGCAAGCAGGGCAAGGCTTGAATTTAGGCTTTGTCATTCTGAAATGTACAATGCACAGACACACATAAAGATTATTATGATATTTTAATACATAGAATATTTTAAAGGCAAACCGGTTTTCATAAAAATAAAACCACAACCCAAACATACAGAAATAGCCTAAAGACACATTCAATGTCAAAATTAAATCCCTTCAGACCAACCCAACTGTGAATGAGCTCTCTGTTGTCCTACTATTAGGCTTGCAATGTTCTGGATTAAGGTCCTAATAACACATAAAATACACAGGTCCAGTTTCGGGCATCGGAAATAACACGTGGACAGTCATCTAACACACAAACAAACCATTCTTGAATGAAACACTTCCTGCATACTAAACACACTGGGATGGATAGTCAGGGAAATTTCACAGCATGAAATAAATACATAAAAATACTTATCAGATTACTAATGAAAAGATTCATCAGCAGGTAGGCTAT
Source organism: Enteromius treurensis (assembly GCA_032275025.1). Lineage (NCBI taxonomy): Eukaryota > Metazoa > Chordata > Actinopteri > Cypriniformes > Cyprinidae > Enteromius > Enteromius treurensis. The sequence continues at coordinate 4,769,104 of JAUCMU010000002.1, read as the reverse complement.
ATTTAATAAGCTTTCTGAAATGCATAGCTGTAGTTTAGATGGATTTGAAGTTAGTTTAACTTACCCTATTCCCAAGATGTACAGTCTAATCTACTGTCTAGTATACATTCTGTTCATCATGACAATTATCTATCCCAGGTGCTCTGACACAGTCCATACTCCGCAGTGCAATCTGTAATTCACCTACTGAAATGGGCTTCTGAAGCTCAGCATTAGCTTCATCTGGCACTTTCGGCAGTCTTGCACAGAACAAACTGGCTGACCCATCCACTTCTGGACTCTCACTCTCTTGTACAATTCTGAATAGAACAACACAGCTCTTTTTCTGATTTCATTTGGTTCTTCTATATCCATTCCAGTTGTTGAATACAATGAATGAATACATCGACTTTGTCCATTCTTTTTTTCTAGACTAAAGAAGAACCTGGTTGGACCATCCATCTCTTCATCACTCTGAAAACGAGAGCGAACCAATACCCCCTGTGCTTTGACACCCAATAGGTCATCTAAAGCCTTCCTCTTTACTTTAAGGAGCCCAATATGCCCCTGATTTCCTGTACCCATAAAATTTTGCAACTCCATTATTTCCGCATCTAGTTCTTGTATTGACTGGGAAATGTCTCTAGAAACATTGAGAGTATACTGGCGGCACAGTTGCTGTATCTCGACTTGTAAGCCACAATCCCACCACTGTCGTAGTGATTTATATTCATGATTTCTGAGACCAAACTGTCTCCAAAAAAAACTAAACGTTTCAATAAAAAACGTATCTTGCAATAAAGAAAAATTGTACATTTCTTTACAACACTAAAATGATGCTTAAAACAATAAAACCTATCCAGTCTAGTTAA
>JAUCMU010000002.1:4702895-4717813 GCA_032275025.1 Enteromius treurensis | reverse complement strand
GAGGTGAGACCCTTGAGCAAGGCACCATTCCCCCAGCTGCTCACCTGTAAGTCGCTTTGGATAAAAGCGTCTGCTAACTGAAAAAATGTAAATGTAAGAACAGATGATGTCAACAAATTAGCATTTTAGCAGAGATAGCCATTTCACCACCAAAAATTCTCACACAAGTTCACGTTGAATGTATGTAACTGACAGTTTTTTGTTGTTGTTGTTGTTGTTTTATAAAAGCAAGAGAAAGAAAACTTTGATCTTTTATGGGATAAGTGGGAGTGATAACCTGAATGACAGCCTCAGCAGCTAACAGCATCTCAGATGATCCTGAGGTGATATCTTACTCTTCGCATAGCGCTCATCGCTAGCACAAACAGCGCCTCAGAGATGATGTAGCTGAGTGATATCATCATAAAAAAGAGCCAAAAGGCTCTTCTGATAGCAATACTCAGTCCCGCTTGGTGCTGTGAGTCAGTCACAATAGCATAAACTGCCAAGAATGGACTAAACAGACTTTTTTTTTTTTTCTACCTAGGGTGTGACTGATTGTTTTATTCAAGCATATCAAAAACTCAATAGGAACGTGACATGAAAAAGGAAAGGACGTGACATGAGGTTTCCCATACTAGGAATTTGTGCTTGGCGTTTAACCCATCCAAGTGCACACACACATCAGTGAGAAGTGAACAACCGCGCGCACACACTATGAACACACATCCAGAGCAGTAAAATCTTCCCTTATACTAAACTTTTTTTCCCCCTGTGGAACACAAAAAGAGTTCTTAATGTCAAAGCTGCTCTTCTACACAAGGTGAATTTGTAAAGGTTGTCTAATTTTGTTTAGTTTATTTAAAGAGGGTAATATTCATACTGATATAGGCCTAGCAGTCAACTTAGACTACTGACACCTAGTGGTGTGGATGCAGCAGGATGCAAAAGTTTTGAGTTACTGTTTTAAATGTGCTTCTGAAAATAAATCGTCAATTGGCTAGACACACTATTCACAGTAAGCCATGATCAATTTATGTGTAGTGATAAAATATATTTACTGAAGTAAAGAAGTGTGTCTCAACATGTATAATAAAATTGCTTTTATTAGGCTACTGATACTGATACTGATACAGAGACTTTATCTCTGCCCCCAAAATTAAGGGGCAAATATGTGCATATAAATATATCTACATTTTATTTTTATTTCATTATACCTTCATCTCACACGGGACACCAAGTGTGCTATACTGCCTCTGGTGCATCTTCAAATATACACTATAACACAATGAAACATAATAATGGCTCATGTAGAAGAGCAAGGATGGTTTTGTGGACCAGAGAACGCTTTCTGCACACAAAAAAATGAATAAAAAAAAGCCATCAAAGACACCCACATGCACGCAGAAATCAGAAATGCAGAGAGCGATAAGGAATTTCTGTTAAACCTGTTATTAAGGTCACAAAAAGTCTGTTTTGTGTTTTGCCAGTTTCAGTGTGTTCGCCGGGGAGTGACTCATGTTTGCGTGGCGTCTTAAGCAGGAAAATAAATATCGCTCCGTGAGGAGGCAGAGAAGTGAGCATTTATTTATTTATTTTGGCTTATTGATTTAGTCTGAAGAGGAAGAGCTCAGCTTCCAATCATCCCTTTGAATTATAATGAAATGCGGTGGATTGGAGCACGCAGCCAATCACCAAGAACTACTAAACGAGGGCAACCACTGAGTGATCAAAGTAATAAATTTAACCAGACACGCGCTGCTCATTCTCCCTCACCCTTAATTCACCCAGCCGACTCTCACGTAAATACATTTTCGGTACGTACGGTACTTAAATGAACGCTCTTCCGTTTTGTCCCAAATCTTATCGGTATGCATAAAAGGCCACAGTGTCCCCTTGCGCGTAGTATGTAAAGAATCCTGCATTCATGGATTCTCTCCCAGCAGTTTAGCGATTCAGACCAGCTCCTGTGGGAACGGGTTAGCCTACAGCTTGCTATGCAAAAGGCTGCTGCATCAGCCAATAGGATCCCTTTACTAAGCACAAAGGATCTTTTATACAGACATACATTTTAATGTAATCTGGTTTGTGCAGGTTCCGCTGCTCTTTTGATGGATAGGTGTAGTTTACCATATTTGTTTTATTTCATAAACAGATCTGAAATGGGTGTTTTCATTCATTTTACTATTTCAATTGCGCATAGGGATTTAAAGTCGTACCTAACTCTGATTTTTAAACTTTAATATGTTACTTGACCCATGGAAGATATGGCAGACAATATGCATGTTCCAAAAGCATTGAAAATGCTTGATTGATGCTATTCTCTCACATTTCCCACTTTGCGTTTAAGATGCTGAACTTAGAAATGAAGTGTCACGATTTGTTAGACATGTTTAATTTCCATCAAGTAGATTTTGTAGCCTAATTAATCCCTTTGGCTCATGGCTCTCTTCCTCACACCCTGTCATTTCCTCCTCCAACCAAACACAAACGTCTGTTTGTTAAATCAGTTATTCCAGGGAGGGAAATGAGGCATTTCACATACAGTACACATACACTCAAAAAGGAGAATGGGGATATGTTATAGGCAGGGATGTTAATTTTATGTGTTCGTTTAGTTGACGGAACAGAACTCAGGTGCCTCTGTGTATTTTTATCTTAAAGTGCCATACAAGATTTGTGAGGCACTATAAAAAAGTATTTTTGAATGACCAATATAACGTATTACATGCAATATTTGGATTTTTTAAAGCAATCGTCTATTCAGTGTTTCATTTGTCTCTCATTAAAATGTAATATGTTAAATTTGGGGCCTTTTCTCTGCAAATAATGATATTTAAAGCAGTTAATTTTACTAAAATGGAGTAGCGCTAGTTATATTTCATCAGAGGCTTGTTGAGTATAAGTGTTTGGTGAAGTGTGGAGTGTGAGGGTCTCTTCTCAGGGCAGACAGCCACATGAAAAAGGGAAACAAGCAGCATGGATTAGAAGAGAAAACTAGGAAGAGTGGGATTTGCCCCATCGAGCCGTGGAGAAGAATTTGTAAACATCAGTGCTCTCGAATGTTGTCCTTGGCCCTTTCTTTTTTTGTCAGTGCAAACAGAGCCTTAGGCCCCCCTGGAGACTCCATCATCGCACAAGGAGAGGCACTAGGAGAAAGAAAGATGCGTGTAGCAAAAGGTCTTAAACACACACAAAAAAAGGAATGAAGAGGTTTGAAGGGAATAGTAATCAGTGTTAATCTTGACAACAAAATTACTGATGGAAATGTCTGGTGGCTTATTTAATTTTTTTGTATTTTTTTCTTTTTTACTGAAGGATAAAGTACACAAAGCAAAAGGAATTAAAGTTTTACCACAACATAATATTAAAAAATCTGAGAAAGAAAATGTGCAAAGTAGCAAATTTGCACTAAGAACGCTTTAAAAAAGAAAAATTTAAAAATAATTATTTCAAATAACCCATTCAGTTGACCCACTTGAGCTCAAAGCCAGTGAACTGAAGTGCTTTTCTGGTGAATGAATTAGCTCACTCACACGCATTCTGTATATTGCTGTACATTACATTAATCAGCTATATCCATAAATATATCATTAAATAACAAATAAATTCTTCAGCATGTATCAAACATATAAAAGATTATTAACATAAAAATGTCTGAAATGTTTGATAGCAGAAAATCTGTATTAGAATGATTTCTGAAGGAGTAATAATGCAAATGCAGATGTAAAATTCCATTTTACATCACAGAAATAAATTACAATTTAAAAAATATTAGGGAATAGAAATATTGTAGGACAGAAATATTCAAATAATATAACAATTTTAAACGTCATTGTGATTAAATAAATATGAACATTAATACTTTTAAGCATTAAGGAATCAACACTGTAATGGTGATTCTATAAAAACTAAAACTGCTCTGACTTTCAACATGAACTTTTTTGACTCTGTATTTTACACTTGACCTCTCACAAATGTTTAGTTGGTGCACAAAATTAGCAGAATGTGTCCTTTCCGTGATCTGTGTGTGTGTCTGTAAGTGTAATTGTATGGAGCAGAGCTGAGGTCATTTCTGTCCTAGTTGGCATTTTTAGACAGTCGTCCCTGGTGACCATGTTTCAATGACACTTTTAATCATTCATTTATTCTTCTCCACAGACTGTCATTCACCCAGAGAATCCATTGGAGGGCTCAGCTGAGGACAAGGAAACTAAATGAAAATGTTCTTTGCATTTTTCATACTTCATATTTGCCTGAAAACGCATGATATGATAATTTTTCCCTGGCCCTGGGGGCCAAATTTGATACCACTTGATTGTAGAGCACGTTTCCTGACAGGTGAATTAAAATATCAAGCTGTATTCGTGAGTGCTGCATGTGTGTTATTGTCGCCTGTTGTTTTTTGTGCTTATTAGAGAGCGTATTCAAATATCTATCTGCTTGTCAAACATGAAAAGCAATTTTCATTTACTTTATCTAAATATTATGCAGAATCAAGTACGGGATGTACACTCTGAAGTGGGAAAATAGACAATTTCTAGGCTCATTTGAGGTAGAGGAAGGCAAGCCTGGCTGGTTCGGTTTAAATCACTTTGCTCTATCTTGTCATGGGACACATTTCATTAAGCAGACCAGCTGGGGCAACGGCGTGTGATGCATCCGCTGATCCGTCACACAAATACATTGCTCTCTCTCGCTCACTCGCTCGCTCTATTTCTCCCACTGACAGAGTGTAAGCGATCGGTGTCGATCCGTCTGATGAGATGACTGACTGCTAGGACATATTTATTTCCCTCTCACCCTCCTTCTCGTACCCTGCACCTTCCTCGGTTCTGTTTATTTGTCCATCAGACTCATATGTTGCCATTTGAGAGCCTAAGTCAAGCACAAGCACTGTCCTTTTTTATTTACCTGGTCTCATGGATAAATGTACATTGGTGCACTTCTTAGCGAGTCACAATATATGTACCAACAAGTAAATATTACTGCAGTATCCAAAGGAAATGAACAATGGAGGCAGTAAAACTCTGACACCTTTTATTTCCTTTCACGCAAATTAACAGAGTTTCGCACAATTACTCAAAACAATATTAATGTGCTGGGATATATGAAAACTGATGCTTTTGAACATTAGCATCACACATACCCAGCTTCATATCTGAGGGTTTTCATGGATAGTAAGTTTGTTCGGTAGCTCATATGGAGATGTATTTAAGAGCTGAGGAACCTTGGTTCGAATCCTGTGTAACTATGGTTTAATAAAACTGGTAAATTCTGTGTAAAAGGAATTTGAAGTGGCACGGTTGCATCAACAATTGCGTTTTTATATCGCTTAGGTTTAGGGTTGGATTTGGTATAGGGCATATTTCCATCAAGATAGAGCATTAGCTTTTAGCAACAGTCCACAGACACAGGTGCAATACATACCTATTTCAACATAATAAAATGTGTCAGGGTTCACGTTCAACCTGTGTTTTAGTGCCACTCAGTGCACATTTTGTCTTTGCGAGGTACATATTTTTATGAGACCAGATTGTTTTTTTATTATTAACATTGTTTCCTTAGGCAATTTAACAATTTGTTTTGCTTACACTAGACTTTTATTCATAATATGTTGCAATTACTTTAAGTGACCTGTGCTGTAACTTTCGTAACTTCTAAAAACAGAAGAAGGAGTCCACATAGGACGTGTTCTGGCTGTCCAGTTGCTCTATTTCAATAGTTAATCTATGTGCATACTGTATGTCAGACTGGTGTATTGGTCTTTGTCATTTCTTGCTGTTTATATTTATCTGTTTAAGACACTGTGTCAAGTTCAAAGACAGTTCAGCTGTGAACAGCATGTCTCGAGACCCCTGTGTTCTGCTCCATTCCATTGCGCTCTGTCTAGCTGGTTCAAATGCAAGAAAGCGTCCTATGTAAACGTCGGTAATAAAAAATCCATGGCTAAGTACAAATATAGCTCCAGTCACAAAGAAATACTCAGTGTATCTCTATCTAAGGTGTGTGACCCCCCTTACCCCAAAAATAAAATAAAATGATAATAATTTGAATAGAAGTTCCTTTCCATCTAAATCACTTTAACCTGCAGACTTTAAAACAACCTGGCAACAGTGTGAAAGTAGCCCAATTTAATGGGAAAACAGACTTGGCAACACCTTCCATTATGTGCAACTCACATTAACAGGAGACTATCCCTATCCACTTACATGGAAGATACAAATGCACATTTCGAATTATATCAGATCTACTGTATTTCCACATATAAATAAGACATGAAGGTGAACTGAGAATATCAGAATCCATTTCCTGCTTACACATTCGTGGATCATATCAAGTCTGTGCCACATGGGAGGAAAGAATCAGAATTGGGTCACTTAAACCATTTAATGAAAATGCAGCCTTAAAATGAGCAAATATTTTTAATTTAAATTTTTTTTTTCCCTTTGCCATAGATATCTTTTAAAATGATAGGAAACAACCTAAAATTACTTTAGATACTTTCCCTTATCTTAAGGACCACATAAGTAAAAAATTGCTCATCCTACCCTGTGTTTTTATATAAAATTATGGATAATAACTTACAGTGCTGCAGAACTATTAACTTTTCTCACTACAAGAATAGCAATGGAATTGACAAGACAGTCACAACTGCAATTATGTATAAGTGTTATATTTTAAATATTTTTCTAATAATTTGTTGGTCTGCATATCTTGAAATTATAGCTACTGTATTATTTTCCCATTCTAAAATAAATCCTGCGTTCATATAGGATTTAGGCAGTCACTCCTGAAACTTAGCAGCATGAAAAATAAAACTTTTATTTAAATTCTGAACGGATTAGAATGTGCACAAATTTCTTTAAAATCACTAAAAAGGTGAAACTCACTTTAGTTTATCGCAATCTCCAGAAGTTTCTTTATAATTAATTAATCCCTTTTTTACATTGTATTACAGAGAGATGATTCGCAAGCATGCAGGAAAAAAGTCCATCATTTAGAGGTGAATGAACGCAATGGCCAATCACAGGTGTTCAAGAAATCAACAGATATGACTGTGATTACATTGCCCACCACCACGAAAACAAGAAAACAGAGAGCAAATAAATATGCGCACAGGAGCCTTTACCTAATTTGTTTTGCCAATATCCTATAATTATAGTTTTAAACTCAGAGTGCTTTTGAAAATAGATGTGTGAGAGAAGTGTCAATTGTGTGAGTCTTACGCTAAATGTGTGGGAGCTGGCAGCCCTAGATGGATCAATAGATGTAGTCAAAATGTGAACACTCTGGACATTGTGATTATGAATTTTGCATGGACAAGCATCACTCAAAATTTCTTTTGAAGCATTAATTTTGTGAATGATATGGTAACTCCTGCTCTCTCTTTCTTTTCCAGCACATACACTAGCTCCTAATTTAGTCTAACTGGAACAGGACAGCTGCGGGAGGGGGGTGAATTTCAGGCCGAGAGCTAAGAAAGGTTGCAAGAGGTGAGCCGACTGGTACGGGAATGAAAGTTTTATGGTGAGTAATTAGAGGAGAAGCAAATTTTATCATGAGGCACTTCTTTAATCTAGCTTCAAGTTTTTGTACACGAAAGGACAAATGTGTCTGTGACTTAGCGTTGGTAAACGGTGCCTAGGTATCTCAACGGATATCAGTTTCCAAGTCTGACATATAACAAGGGTTAGTGTTTGTATCTTTAGAGATGTCAAACATCCCTCTGCGGGCGAATGGGAAATAGCATTCCACACCTTTCTCATGGGAGCAAATACACGATGCTGACTCCCATTTCAAAAAGAATAAGCAATGATTTCCCTCAAGGAAGCACCTCCTGTGCTCTTCCTTATGGAGGATGCTATGTTGGGAGACAAATGGGAGGGGGAATATAAAGAGAGGAGAGAGCATATGAGTCACTAGCTCACTAGTGGAAGAGAAAAGATTCTGTCAGAAGGAGGGACAGGGGAAATGAGAGAGGAAGAGGTGAGATGAGGAGAAAATGAAATTGCAAGTAAATCCCTCAACGGACTGGCATGTCACAGAGCAGAGGAAGAGGAAGAATGGGTGGGACGAAAAAGGAGGATGGGAGGGGCAAATAGAAAGGGGAAGGAGGAGGGGTGTGATCGAGAGACGGTGGCGAGATGTTCCCCTAGCCAGCTGCGGAGTTAATCCGTTTAGGGGCCTGGAGATGGGGGGAATTGGGTAGAGGTGTGTCTGGGTCAGGGAAAGGCTTCTACGGCAGTCCTGCAGGTCTCCGACACGCTCTGGTCGACAAGGACACTCCTGCAAATTAATACTGACTGCGATCCGAACCAAAGACCTGGCGAAAAGAGGTCTGTGTGTGTTTGTGTGTGTACTGACCCTCTTTAGTGGAGTATAATCCAAAACCCTCAGTGGGTCGACTCCCCGACAGCACCAGATGTGAGCCTGAAACCAGGCTGATACTCAACAGCCCGCTAAACACTCACGTGTTGACTGGCTCTTAGAGGACATCCAATCAAATGGCAACATCTAGGTTGATTCTGCCAGTAGCGTATCTGTCAAAATAAGCCAGCTGCATCAGTGAGTCAGTGTTATTGTGTTAAGTACACAAGCTGGTATTGACGCATTTATGGGATAGTTTACACACACACACACACAAAATCTATTCTATCATAATTTATTCATCTTTACGTCTTTCGAAACCATGACACAAAAGATGATAAATAAAAGTCATTGGGGTCTAAAAACTTATATATATTTTTTTGGTCTACAGAAGAAAAATGGTTATTACACTTTTTACTTAACAATTGTTCAGTGTTTAGCACTTTAATTTCAAAGCAAGAAGGTCCCACATTCAAGGGGACCATGCATTTCTGTATGAAGTTTGTGTGTTGGCATGGGGTTTCCTTAAGGTGCTTTGGTTTTTCCCCAATCCAAATCCAAAGTCCATAGCCAAAGACACTATGATATGCTCCAACATCCTTGGGACCTAACCGAGGACAAGTAGTTAGATGGATTAATATATATTTCTGACAAATATGCCAGACTGCATCTGTAGTAAAATGGGCTACAAACTACATTTCACATTGCTTTAAGGAAAGCTCAGCCCTGTGCTGCAGGATTACTTTAAATCAAAATTTACAGCCGGAAATGTATTTACCATTGAACAGACAAACTTGGCCGCAGAGGACATCTGCTTAACATAAGAACCGATGAAGAAATCACTTGGGGTTATTGAGAAAACATCTAAGGCCAGTGGTGCTTAATGGACATATGACTCCACGCATGAAAAAGCTACTGTAGCATTGCTCATTTGCAAAATCTCTTTCTTCTCTGGTTTGCTGTTTACCCCCCAGGTGCCACATCGCTCCCAATCTGGTTGTCTTAATCTAGGGTAAACCCTATTAAAGGCATTCGGTCCCAGAGGGAATGCAGAGCCTCCTGTGTGCTAACATAAAAACTCAAACACAGACACAGCCAGACAGCAGGCTAAATTTCACGAACACCTCTGCTCACCAGTCGGGCTGCAGCAACGCAGCATCCTATTCAGTTGTTTTGACACAGCTGTCAACATACTGTTAGTCCCCCTGTGAAACTTTGACAGTAAATATCATTACGTGGGTAGCAAAGAGGTCCCAAAACCCATTCCCTATAATTAACATGTGCTTTGTCTTGGTTAGCAACAGTGGTCCACAAAGAGTAGACTGTGTTAAAGGAACCAGTCATCACACATCACATATAAACTGTGCAGAGCTGCAGGGGGTGATGAAAGAATTAGTCAGTAGGTGTAGAATAATTCTGATAAAATCTGACGAAAACAGCAGCAATAATAAATGATTACACAGGGGAGTTAGAGGTCTTTATTCTGGATGAGTTTAAAGCAGGGGCGCAATAATGGGGGGGAAGTTAGGACAGTTCAAAGGACTATGATCAGAGACTAGGTGTTGCGGCCACCCAGAATACAATTTTGAAAGGAGGTCAAGGCAATAAACTGTTCAGGGACTCCAAAACTGTAGAGGTGCCCCTGGTTTAAACTAGTTTACCTCGAAAAAAAAATTCTATCATCATTTACTCAGTCTTGTGTCATTTCAAACTTTGAAAAGTGTTTTAAGAACAAACAATAAAGGGGGCATCGACTTGACCTTTATCCACACAATAAAAGTCAATGGGGTCCAATGTTGATTCATAACTTTATTCATAAACCTGGGCCCTTATCTACATTCATTTAATGGAAAAGAGCAGTATGAACTTTCAGTGAAACCTCTTCTTTTGTGTTTCATAGAAGAAGGTCAGTTATACACAAAGATTCATAGCTTTTATTGCTGTTTACCTACATTTCCCAAGAAAAGTTGCTTGAGGTGAGTTCTTTTACACATAAGAGAGACGAACTACAAATTTCACAGTCTTTTTCTCCAAGGAAAATGGCTTGTGTGATTGGAAAGAAAACTCATCTCGGCTCGCCAGCAGCCCTATGGTGGAAGGTCAGGTCTCAGCCAAAGCAATCCCAAAGACTGCGTTTGGCTCATCATCTCGAAACACAATTCTCAAATAAGCAAGGTTCCACTGCTATTGCGGTTTATCTCAGCAATGACCAAAGTCATCATGACGAGGGGCAAGAGAAAAAAACGTATTTACGAATCCAATTACTCAAAGAATACTTTCTTTCAAGAGGTGAGGGGTTGCAAAAGTGGCCCTGACTTGTATGGGAATTAAAGTGGACAATATTCATTCCAAGAGCCAATTGCATTTTTAAGTCAATAGATCTGCGCCAAAGACTGCTGTTGGCCAGGGTGAACAATGAGTTGGCATGCTTGTCCTGTGACTGATAGCTATGAATCATTGTCTCCAGCCTTTGGATAGCCATTGCATTTGTCACCCACAATGTCCACACCTAATTGGCCTAAGCTGCTATGCAACAACACAAGTCATAGCAAATGTACGGTATCTACAACCACTGAGAATGTACAGTGTAAGAACACTGGCGAGACATTACATCCTAGAACACCTTGCCATGTATTCGCACTTTCCAGAAGAACATGTTTCAGCAGGAAAGAGTCCATCATTCAAAAGGTTCACAAGGTAACGGGACGTTCTTTGTGCCTTGAATGACTGATATGTGCTCACAAAACAGCTCTCTGACAGGAATAACACTAAGTCGAATTTGCTTTCTTTTTCTTATTCTGTACTTTGACTCGCCTCTGCTGTCAGAGTGCATCGATGTACTATGAAGCATGATCAGGTGCTGCCTGATTGCCTGGCTACGGTCGTGATTGGCATGTTAAGGACAACATGCCTCCTTCTGTTAGCTACATAGATCGGGTCTGGTTAACTTTGACAGGTTGCCAATTTTCAATATAAGTCTTAGGACTTTTTTAAATTAGCGGACAGACAAACCAATTCCAGACTGAGCTGTAATCCTTCTTTTCTTGATTGGTGAATTCTAAGCAGTTTTGTTGTTTAAAAATAGCTAAAAGTAGTTGAAATAAAGGTGGAAACCAAGTCTCACTATAAACTAGTTCCAAATTACATGATATATGACTTGATAATATGACCATATTATATATTGACATACGTTATATAAGGTGGCCTTAAGCCCAGCCCAGCCCTTCATGGGATTCCCCATGGTTTCTCCATTGGTACTTCGGTGTGACTTGTCCTGAACACAGATTTGCGGAAATACCATTACACATTAATCTTCTAAAAAATTATTTCTAGAAAGTCCAGAATAAATCTTGAATAAATCAATTGCATCATCAATTAGAATCCAATTGAAATTTATAAATAAATTTATATACATACGTACAAAAAATCAATTCCCAAAGATTAATCTAAGAGTAAAGATATGCATACATGATTTTTTAAAAAAAGCATAGTACAGATTGTGAGCACATACCACACTACGGGCTTATTCTGGATGCAGAATCGAGCTGACTGATTTGCAAATTTAAAAGAGATTTTGAGATCAGTTGTAAAAACATAAAAGGCCTTTTGGGTCTTCGTTCCCATGCCCCTGGTTTGAGATTTAAACATTCAAACATTTAGCAGAGCACATGTCTACATAAGTTTTCAATCTTTGTTATAATACAAGTGACATCGTAAAAACAAACAAGGAGAGAGAGGTGTTGTTTTCTCTCTTTGAAATCCTTAGGTTTCTTTGAAGATCCCTTTCTCCTTTGTCATATAGATACATACAGTACATATACTGTAGGTACTTGTAAAATAAAGTAAGTAATATAAAGTGAGAACTTATAAATTTGCAATACTCATTAATTAAGCTTACAATTTAACGTACTAACTATTAATAAACAGCAAATTAGGTGCTACTTGGGACAAAATCATAGGGTCATAGTTAATAGTGAGTATTGATCTTGAAATAAAATGTGACAATAAAGGCATTCATAAAAGGCACTCAGAGTCCCTTTAAGATGCTTTAGGTTTGTGTCAATCAAAGTGTGTCATAAAACTAAATGTGCTTGGTTTGAAAGTTTTGTGTGCTGCTGACAGGGAAAAATTGTGCTTCTGATGCTAAATCTGTCCTAAAAATTAAGCATCTTGAATTATGATCAATTTTAAGGCAGAAAAAAGGCCAAGATGGGAGAAGAGTTGATTATACATATTGAATATGCATATTTTATCATCTTATCATTTTAATCTGTTTATTCTTGTTAATCATTTCTATTTGTATTTTGTTATTTAAATTATTAGTTTTTCATTTGGTCTTTCCTTATTTGAGGATTAAACATGCCTATAGATAATACAAATAATATAAAAATAATTTAAAATGATCAAAACTGGGTGTTTTACCCAACATGTTTGTGTGCTGTGTATATTTATGCCAATAAAAGTATCATGTTGCGTCACACTTAGCTCTTGGCATCACGCAACATGGAATAATATTTACTTCATGAGCAGTTGACACTGATATATTTCTTTATTTACTAGCAAACCATTTTCTTTGGAAAACGTACAGGTCCTCTGGCATGCTCCCTGTTTTGGTTTTCTGCTAGAGCCCCTTGTGAAGCTCCTTTAGGAGACTCTTAATGGAGCAACAGCTGTGCTATAGCAGTTCCTCATTTAGATCACTTAGGGCCTGTTCCCTCTCGGCCCTCGAGAACAGCACAGCATAACTGTTCTCTCACTGTCTCCTGCCCCCTGACCTGATTGCCAAACTTTTGTAAATAGTAGCAAGTAGATTACATTCTTCTTCATTTGTCACGTTCCCGCAGTAATGAGGACACCATCTAATACATTCCCAGAAAAAGGTCTGGTCAATGTGAATAATTCAGTTTTACCTTAGCTATAAGTTTTGGTTCTCAAGGAGGCCCTTGTAAACATACAAGAGGGCCACAGGGTGATTTTAAAAATGTGTTCTTAAAACAATGACTTAAAGTGGAAACGTTGGTGGTGGTTTATGATATTATCTTTCACTCTGGTGAAAATACAGTGCTATCTCTATCAGACCATCTTTTTCACAGCAGCAGAAAGGTCTGTGTGTGTTTTTTAATTCTGTGATCTCATTCCACACCTGCCCACTCCCACAGAGCGGTACACAAGGTCCCTGCTCACAATGAATATGTTCCTGACTGAACCTGCTTTTTAGGTCCCATTATTGCATTTTTTTTCTTTTTCTATTTCAACTGAACAAACCAAGTAAATTGTCAAGGGGTACATACAAAAGCTGTATCACATTTTACATTGATTCCCTTTAAAAGGGTAAAGCTTTTTCTGATAGTGTAGGAAATTATACATTATTTATAGAAATGTATAGATCAGAATTAGTGGCTCAGATACAATAACATGGAGCAGGTATACATATATATATATATATATATATATATACACACACACACACACACTGCTCAAATAAAATAAAGGAAACACTAAAATAACACATCCTATTAATATTCCTATTAAATGTTTTGTTCTTTACATCTGACAACAAAAAACACAAAAATGTAAAAAAAAAAAATAAAAAAAAAAAAAGGGGAAAAAAAATGAAAATGTAATTTATTAACTCATGGGGGTGTGTATTTGGAATCACACTCAAAATTGAAGTGGGAAAAACACACTACAGGCTGATAATATCCTTAAAACAAGTCAAAATGAGGCTCAGTAGTGTGTGTGTGTGTGCATGTTTATGTGGTTTATGAGGACACTAATGACATGGGTATGACATAGGTATTACACAATGAAGCTGATTTATGAGGACATTTTCAGTGTCCACATAATTTGAAAGGCTTAAAAAACATACGTAATTGTGTTGATGGTTTTTTTTTTATCTAAAAATGCCTGTAGTTTCCTGTAAGAGGTAGGATTAGGTGTAGGGTCAGTGTAGGACAATACCACATACAGTCTGTACAGTAGAAACACTATCACACCTTTGGAGAGTCCCCGTAAATCACAAAAACCAAAGTGTGTGTGTGTGTGTGTGTGTAAATAGCTAAATAAATAAATACTTTTTTGTATAGTGTTGATGTTGTTTAATAAACCAATTGAATATCACAAGTCACAAGTTGTATAAAAAAAGATCACACATTTTTATGTCATGGAGATATACTACACTATGTAGTAATATACCATAACTAACCATATATGAAATGCTGTTTTATTTAGATCCTGGTTTAAATGTGATCTCTGCATATATTTTTCACTTGTCATTCATTTTAAGGTATAGGGTGGTTGGAACGTAGCTTACCTTGAGAGACTCTTAACGGTTTGTTCATAACCATATAACTTTAAGTATAAAATAGTTTATGAAGTCTTGCTTTTTGAACTGCCAAAAAGACCTGGAAATTAGGAGCTGGGTGTCCGGCCAGAGGAGAACTGGACCCAACTAAGCCTGGTTCTCACAAGGTTTTTTTCCCCATCTTCTCGTGGATGGGGTTTTGGTTCCTTGCCGCTGTCGCCTCTGGCTTGCTTAGTTGGGGACACCTGATTTCCAGTGATTACCG
>JAUCMU010000002.1:4682245-4702795 GCA_032275025.1 Enteromius treurensis | reverse complement strand
GACCTGCTGGTAGAGACAGAGACATAGATTAGGGGTTGGACAAGCAAGCAAGGCAATATAACATATGGGTATGGTGGACGGGAATCAGAGCATTGCAGATGAAGGGTGGCTGATCTCTGGGGCGTTAGGCAAAAATTTTTTTATCTATTTTTTATAAATAGCAGGAGAATTATGACCTCTGCAGAGGTATGGCGGAGGAGGGGTGGGGTAGCTAAGGATGGGGGACCTCTGCGGAGGTGGGGAGGGACGAAGAATAGCTTGGATAAAGTACCTCAGCGGAGGCGTGAAGGGGAAAGCTTTAGGATAGAGAACTTTTGCAAAGGTTGGAAGGAGAAAAGTCTCTGCGGAGACAGTATGGTAGAGGGGATGGGCTGCCTCTGCGGAGGCGGGCAAAACCTAAATGGTGGGGTGGTAAACCTCCATTAAGGTGGGATAGAGGAGAGAAAGACCTCTGCGGAGGTAAGGGGTTGGGCTGTCTCTGCGGAGACGGGACAAGGCCAGGAATTAGTTAAACAGTTAGTCAGCAAATAAAACAGGAACTGTTGGTTAAATAAACAAAGTGAATGAATCAAATAACCTAAAAATGGGTGAGAGGGTGTGTGCAATATGTTACGAGACTGAGGAGAAGTGATAGGGAATGCCATGTTGACGTTATGGGTACGTGGCTTGTGTATAGCGTCAGCTTGCGTATGACGTCATCAGGCGGCGCCGGCCGATTCAGCGCTCCTTTGCTGCTTTTGTTTGAGATGTTGCAACGCTGCCGGGCTTTTGTTGCTTCTGGGCTGAGGAAAATAGCGGAGGGCCGGCGAGTACTAAGTAATGAGGATTTCTTTCACTTGAAAAGCTTTGGCAGATAGCGCGATGAAAGAGATCTGAGAAAGAGCGGGCAAGGCCTCAAATAGGAAGCCGCGGTCTCTCGTAGAGGTTCAGACCGGCTGAGTGTTGAGCTAGAGCGGTAGCAGGAAGTTGAAGGCTGAGGAATCTGGTCCTCGCGGAGAAGGCAGGCGAGGATGTGTTTTCGGTAGTGCGATTCCGAAGAATGCACAAAAGCGAGATGCGGGGAAATTAATGCTGGGAGAATTTATAGCAAGGGGGAAGTGTTTTGATTGGGCGCAAGTAATCAAGGGATGATTAGGTAACGAGCTGCCAGCTGTGTGTGATAACTAATTTCGCGATCCTCTCGAAACAATGTTTTTGCAAAACATTTACTTTATTATAAAGAATAATAAAGTCTCTATTCAGTCAAGAGGAAATCATACCAATGTAGTCTCCATTGTTGTAACTAAAATCATAATCATTGCGTTTGTTTCAATGCCCATCCCTTGTCTTGCAGGAATATTAAAATGTGTTCACAGATAGACATATATCAGTATCAGAGGCCTGACAGAATAGAAACAGATAGACGTGATCTCATAATTGTGGTTTGTTCTATTTCAGCTCCACCAGTGAAGAAGAAGCAGCAGTTGTTGACTTTATTGAGACGTAAACGCATCATTAATGCAGCTAATATCACTTAATAATTCAACTAATACCATCATTATAAAAGGAGCACATTGGTTGGGTGGTTAGTACTGCTGTCTCACAGCAAGAAGGTCCTCAGTTCAAGCCCTGGCAGGGACAGGAGGTCTTTCTGTGTCCGTTTTGTGATGTGTAATGGTGTTAAATTAGTTCTGTTGGTTTGTTGTACAGTTATTGTCTCTGTTGTTGTAATATTCACTAGTACACTGTTAGTGAGAGTTTGTCTTTATTCTTCTGCTCGTGATCAGATGTTGTCTTGAAGTTCCTGAAACAGATCTCTGCTACGACCAAATTCTATCAAATACCAGTCAATGTTTTCATGTTTATCTAGACACATATACTGTCCCCACACAATATCTTAATATTTGTTCATCTTTTTATTGTGTTCACATTATAAAGAGTTTTTCTCTGTGTGTTTTAGTGCTGATTTCAAACATCTCATCTCAAAACACTGAAGGTGAGTTAATCTGGTTCATACACTTCATCAGGGCCGTGCACAGAGGGGTGTCCCAGTGACTAGAGCTAGTGCCCCTCTGCCCTCATCAGCTGAGATGCCCCTCTCATCAAACCCCTCTGTGACAGCTCCGCTAAAGTTACGTTGATTTTGTGAAAACTCTGTATTTTCCATCACTCACAATCTGTGCACCATGCGCCTGGCTCGCTCTCTGGAGACAGGTTTTTACCCGAGGTCAATGCATTAACAGTCAGTGGTTGATCTGCTGAATAAATTTGGTACGTTTTGTTTTTGTATTTCTGCCAGTAATAATTTATTCTCTGACTTTTAAAACTCGTGACAACTTGTACGGATAATCCACTTTCTTAGAATATTTAATTGTTCCTGATCAGATCTAATATAAAAATAAAATTGCTCTTGTTGGCACACTTTGTAGAAAACAAACTAAACAAACAAAAAAGCAATGACTTCACAAAAAAGATGAAAGAGAAAAAGAGAGAAAAAAGAGAGTAAAGTAAGGCTGCTAAAGGCAGTGCAACATCGAAAACATGAATTCAAAGCTCCAGCATGCTAGCAGATAAATCATTATTTAGAGAAGGCTATTTAGTAGGGGTGGGAATCTTAAGGCACCTCACGATCCAATTCCGATTCTGGCAGTTACAATCCGATTCCAAAACGATTCTTGATCTACATTTTTTTACCCCAATTAATTCTTCTGCTGTGAAAATACATCTTTACAAGTGTAAATCTTAACCAACATTGAAGTTTCTATGCTTTTTGTTTATATTTGAGATATCCGTGTGAATCTTGGTTTCACAACTCAATGAGATTATTATTATCAGCACAATGGCCAAGTTTCACAAACTTGGCTTAGCTTTATCCAGGACTAGGCCTTAGTTAAATTAAGATATTAATTAATTCTCGTAATTATACTGTACATTGCCATCACTCTGTTCTTCTACTTGATAAAGTTCAGTGCTTTGCTACAATCTGTATTGTTAAAAGCGCTATATAAATAAAAGTGACTTGACTTCACTTGACTTTTTATCAGATTGTTCCTAATGAGTCACTGAAATGCACTCAAAGGAACACAATCAGCACAGACAGAATTCAGTACCAATATGCAGTAAAGACAAAAATGCTCAGGCAGAATGATTGAAGCCTTTTCAAAGCAAGAATAAAAATCCAAGTCACAACCAATTTCTTCTGTACTCCTCTGCACTCAGCCTTTTCAGCTACTGTATGAGTGCAGGAGACACACGGCCCCTACTGAGGTTCACCTGGACCTTTAGTAAGAAACTCTCGGCCACGGTTTCATTCACAGCCCTTGAACACAACCCTCAGTTAGCACTCAATGGCAGTCACTCAACAGACACAAGGGAAGCGCTCCAAAGAGAGCTTTCACACTTTCCTCAAGTAAATGGAAAGAACTTCTGTTCCTTCTTGACTTTTTCCTTTGGTTCCATTTTAACCTCAAGTCCATTGAGTGTCTGAAAAACCATTGTAAACACAGCAGAAGCTGCTCAGTGTGCTCAAAAACCAAGTCTCATACATCTGCCAAAGTCCAATTACCACATTTTTTACTTCATCAGCAGCCCATATGTTTGTATACAAACAGATTTATGCATATTATCAGTCCAATAACGTTATAATTAAGATTTGTAAGTGGAGGTTTGCACTGCTGGAAAACAACCCCCAAATGATTTCTATCGAATTTCAGTTCCCAAATAAACACTGCTCTCATTTCTAAAAGCAATTAAATGCTTCATCGTTTAAAACCAACAGAATTCACTTATATAATTTAAGAATCCAGATGAAATTTCTGGTCCCTCTGGTTTTAAGATTCATTTTGAGATAGCTTTTCAGAAAAAAACACTTTGTTTGAAAGCAAAAATTTAAAGATGCACCTCAGAGGATGAAGCAGAACAAGCTTTGTTGAGTCTGGAAGATGCCAGGCAGTACAGTTGAAAATAAGTGGTTTTCACAACTAGCAATTGAGCGCTAAGCACTATTTGCTAAGGCGACTTACAGCCCTTCAGAGCAACTTGAGGTTAAGCGCCCTGATCGAGGGTTCAATGGTTCATAGAGCAACACTTGCCGGATCTGAACCTACAGCTCTTCTGCTAGATCATTAACTGCCACGCTTTGCTAATTTCTTTGACCTGTCACTTGTTGGCATCCCTGTGCTGTTAATATTGCACAAAAGGAGACCATACAAAGTGATGTAAGATTTCCTTTTAAACAGAAATGATCAAACAGCTGCCAAGGTTTACATAAAGAGTGAGGGTGCAAAATGAGCGGTGATTTCCCAGAGTGCTTCACTAACATGCTAATGAAGGGCAAATTCCGTATGGCATTTCTTTTTTTTCATCCACCGAAGGCGCTGTGGTTCTCCAACTAAAGGGTGAACAATGGAGGTGTTTCACAGAGGGTCCTTCCACAAAGCCGTATGGGCATAATTGTTTTATCGCTGAAAAGAGCAGTTGTCTTTTCGACATTGACATATTTCCTTTTTAAGAGTGGGGCTTATTGAAAGATGTGTCACTTTTTTTAATTGCCAACAGAAAATCTTTTACCATTGTTAGTTAAAAAGGTGATAAATAGCGGGAGGGGCTTAAACTTGCACTTCATTGGACAACATACGGAAACGCCCACAAGTGCAGGATGACTCATCAATATTTTAGTCTGTTTACAGGAATAAAAAATGTCATTTTAAATGCATTAATCAGTTATCCTGCTCAGAGTTTTAGTGTACACTAGCAATAAACACTATAATTTATTTGCTGTTGTCAATGTATCGTTTAAAAAAAAAAAAACGCACAATATATATAAATATATGTTGGAGTAGGGTGTACCAAATGTGGCATAAGTAGGGGAAAATGTGGAAAAAAATTGTTCTCATCTTTGGTAAACAATCAGTCTAGATGCAGCACAGCTGTGACCAAGAGAGGCAAGGGATTTTGTTTCAGTATTTCATCAGGTTCAAATCTACCATGGATGCCTGAAATCTTTAAAACCAATTTTATAAGAAAAAAACTTGCTTTAACCAGCATTTTTAAAGACATCAGACACTTTCATTGTGTCAAGTTCACACAGGTATGTGACTCACTTGGGGAATTGGCAGGCATCTGTTAGCAATGGCTTCTTATTTAAATCCAATCTATTATAAAATCTGATTCTACGAAGCATAAACTTTTCAGTTGACACCAATCAGGCATAAATACAACATAAGCTAACCGCCTTTGTGTTAAAGAAGAAAACGGCTAGCTGTGTCTTCCGAGACAGTTGGCAATAACATCTCGCTCTTCAGGTTCTATCTCTTAGCTCTTATTATATCATAGCCGTGAACATCTGAATTCAGCTCATGATGCTTCTGTGAAACACATCTGTGCTGAACCATAAAGATTTGATCCACTTTTCACAGGGTGCTGCAATCAATCAACTCATCCATCTGATCTATTCTCTAAAAATGGATTGTGTAGCACAGTTTTCCTCTTGTGAGGGAACCTCAGTTTTACAAGCCAGAAAAGGAGCGTAATCTAGCATATTTATGCGTTGATTAAGATCATGTATTTTCAAGGCAGCTGATATTGTGCTTCATGTACTGCACTGCAGGTTGAACGTGAATGTGTAAACTTAAACATTATCTAGTGCTTTGCTGCCATCATGTGGTTACTCATTGACAGTTGTTGGTTGTAAACCAATGAACCAAAAAGAAACAATAAAACTCAAAGACATTAAACTAAATGAAATGATCCCAAATCTGACCTACTGAGAATTTAAAGTGACATCCATGTGACACTAGTTGTCGCTATAATGCAAACATTTATGGTCTTGTTTCAAAGAGCAAAGTGCCCAATCCTGTTCCTAGAGATCAACCTACTGTACCTGCAAAGTTCAGCTCCACCTTGAATTTACCTTAATTCCCTTAAATCTATTGGTTTTCAATAATATTGGTACAGTTTGCATACAACTTGCTTTTTTTCCTCTGCTATGAATATTAAAATAACAGCTGAATGATTTAACAAAAATGTCTGCCAGCAGCCAGTGAGATTTCACCAGCATTTGAATCTTTTTGGGCTTAAAATGTTTTAAATTATTGAGATAAACTATGTAGAATGTCGTATGGTTTTTCATTTCTGCCCCATAAATATCTGCCAAGTAGATGGATAAAAAAGGAAACAAGAAAAAGAAAGAAAAAGAAAAAGTAAAATATTTAATCTTTTACTGAAGATCCAGTTTGGGGCAAATGTAGCATGTATAAAAAAACTATGTAAAAATGTTTAAAAAAATGTTAGAAGACTTGTGATTCATTGATTAGTTTGGCAAATTAATGGTTTTTGGGCATAGCCCAGACTGACTAAGTGTCCTGTTTCATTTCTGACAATCAGTTTTGGAACAATCAATCTTTATGGACATTTTGAGGGCACACAACCAGTTTGGTCAAACTATTGGCCTAAACTTTGCAGAGATTTAATTGAGACACTTTATATTTTATCAATCTAGAAACTGTCCCTAGAGATATATATATACATATACAATTTACATTGTTCTCACTTGTATGTCACTTTTTATAAAAGCCTCTGTTACATGATTAAATGTAATGTATTTTATACCAGGTACAGTATGAATATATCTGTTCACAGATTTCTGACGCATTACTTGATAGAGATCTGTGAGAAATGCACATTTCTTTATATTAAACCTAAAATGTGTTTTAATGGCACTGTTGATATGAATCAGACAGATATTTTGAGTGTACCTGATGTACTGAATAGTTCCACTTTTCCACAGTCATTACTAATATCTTTAGCTGACCTTCAACACTACTTCCGCACATTCAAAATGCATTAAGCTCGAAATTAGTTCCAGTTTTCTCATTCTTTCCCCAATGCACCCTGGTAACTGATGTTGTGTTGTAAATATAACACAAAGAAAAAAAACTACATAATCTGACCTACAACGCCTTCCTAGATAACCTGTTCTACATAATCATCCACATTCCAGATTCAGGAGTGATAAACCAAGAACTAGATGTGCAGCTATATAGATTAAGCTGCACATCTAGTCTTGTTACAAGAAATAATGCCAAAAAAACGTTCATTTCAGAAGAAGAACATTTTCAGTGCAGGACCTTATGGAACAATACTAATGTGACACTAATATGTTTTGTTATTTCAGTGCACACCATGAAACACAAGGGAAAGCATTAACCTTGCCATGGTCTTTCTCCAGCCTAACTGGAAGACTGAAACCGATCAAAGTGTGCACAAAGGTCCAGCATCTGCACAGATCAATGCACAGATTAGTAGCGGAATTGGAGAGCAGAGATGGTGACATTTGCTTTGACTGTGCTGCCTTTTCAATAAATGAGAATTCCCAGATAACAGTCTACCTGTTGAGGAGAATTGATCACCTGAGTTTGCTGAGGCAATCCTTATTGATTTCGTTCAATCAGCGCACATGCAGTGGTTTTACAGACTAAGATGATAGATTCAGTGAAGTCCACACAGCCAATTACCACTTCGATTTGGCGTGTGTGTGTTTGTGTGTGTGCTATATTATTGTCAGAGAGAGCTGCAGGAAGCTTAAGGCACATATAGATGCAGACCTGAGAGAATTTTTTATTTAATTTCTTTGTGCGTGAGTGAAATTCAGCATTACGTCACTTGCGCACCGATGGATCTTCTGCAGTAAATGAGTGCCGTCAGAATGACAGGCCAAACAGCCAGTGGCGGTTTTAGGCACGGGCACTTGGCTGTGCGGCACAAACAGTGCGGCAGAAGCACTTAGGGAAAAAAGGTCATTTGCGCCACTAAGCGGTTTTCTATTATCTGTACTTGTGACGCCCCTGCTTGCAGAAACTGTGTAAAGGCCAATTTTTTAAGTATTATTATTATTAATAATGAACACAATTCAAATATGTAAATGCCAAAGTACACTTGTCCGTCTGCCTCCGCGCACCGTCCGCATTACGTAGGCTACGTCGCGCCCCTCGTTCGCGTGCAGGCAATTTTTTTGAGACCAAAATATCAAAACAAGGAGCATCCATGTTTAATTCGTCAGCAATGTCAAATGGAAGTTGGGAGTGATCTGCATTCCTAAAGTGTTACAAAATGTCATTCTTTTGTGTATATAAAATGAAGGCTAGTAGGATCATCAGGACAGAAATCAAAAGGAGTGACTGAAACTCATTTGAGTAGAACTTCTCTTGGTTGCACAACTGTGAGCAAGATCGCAAGATCCACCTACTGCTTCACCTTATTGTTGTGGCATGAAACAAGACTGTACACACCCCTCAAAGTCAAAGTTTTTGTTTTGTTGTGAAGGCTTGACTCAAGACAAGTTATGCCAGACATTTTCATTGTGAGTGTGTGAAAAACTTTCAGATATTTCAATTTAAAATCTGTGGTATATGCAATTGTTCAGTTTTGGATCTAAGACGTTCCTTGTGTTTACAGGAGAGGTTTCACATAAGAAACCCCTTTACTGATAAAAATAAACAATTACAGGCACAAAAGGGCTTAGCAGCATAAAAAATGTAACTAAGTCACCACTCTTCAAAAGGTTTTAAAGTAATATTTCTATTTTTAGCGAGGGGGCAATTGATCAGAAGTGGCAGTAAAGGCTTTTATAAATAATGCATCAAATCAGCATATTATAATGATATCTGAAGGATCATGTGAATCACTGAATTGTTTAAAAAATATATAGCCGATATATTGCTGTTTTAAGGCATATAAATTAAAATCAAGAACTGAAAATTCAGATGAAGAAATGTTTCCGATTTCTGTTTGATTTTACTGATATGATGTCGTTCACATATGCCACAGTAATATTTACAATATGAAGTGACACCTACATTAATCATGCTTCTGTGGCGCTTTTCTCAATCTCTTTGCAAAAGACAATTCACAGTGATCCCTGCAATATCATTTTAGTCACGCTTTCCCAGTTGTTGGATTTTAGCTGCTAATTCAAGTTTAAAATGCCAATTAAAGAGACTCTGTGAGCTTTTGAAAAGTCCAAACGTAAAACCTTCTGCCTATATTTATTATAGTATTTATAAGTATTAACTTTGCATTGCATATGTGCATGAGCCTTGGTAGCAATTATGATATAATCAAAACTTAACAACCAGTCTCCACCAGCTGCAGATAAACAGTGGAAAACTTTGAGTGTAATTAATGTTTAGATCATCAGACAACATTCATAGTCTGTTAGGGTGAGGTTTTTTCCAGAGCTTTTGGAGATTTAGCTTTTTCACTTGTGCAGGTAACTTCATGACACAAATCGTCCTGCCGGTTTATGACCTCAACTAGGCCTGTGTGTTGTATAAACTGAAATGATCTCATTTCAAACTCCAAATGTAACTTGGAGCTTATTAAGCTTGTGATCTACAGTAAATTTAGTATTTCTAACAAAAACGATAACACATTTGGGACTTTTAGTGGCTTGCTGTTTTCTAAAAGGGACAGCAAGACTGAATTTATTAAATGCATTAAGTAGGCTAACTACCTTTGGGAATTTTACAGTGACCTCAAATAATCAGAATCGATTTATCTAATCAAAATGGCACCTATCTGTTTTATAATAATAGTTTGTACTAATGTGAAATTGTAGGACTATTCTGTATCTGAAAAGTCAATAGCATCATTGTTTTAAATATAGCTAAAGCATTCTTTCTCATACTATGTACATATATGGAAGAGTCACATATGGGTGTTTCTTATAGGCCACTTTTTCGTCTGAGGGATTGATTTTGGTTGAAATTCATTAAAGAAATCTTTTTGAAACCTCTTTACGTTTTTGATTGACAGCAAATTACATTATTATGCACAAATTGCATTATCAATGTTCAATGGTCAAAAATGTATTCTGTGTTAGATAAATGCATCATGGGTCATTTGGATGTGCACTTCTTAGTTATTATGTGCAAAATGACGAACAAAGTTAATTCTGTTTCACTGATAAAATGTCACAAGATCTCCATGTTTACAGATGCCACGATACTATGTGCAATATGAAGTGATGCTTACATTAATAGTTTTTCTGTGGAGCTATTCTCTGTGTCTTCTGCAAACTAACTAATCCACCCTTGATATATTATAATCTATATCGATGTGGTATATCCATATGTTATATATATATATATATATATATATATATATATATTTGCTGTCAAATTAATAATTGCGATTAATTCAATTATGATTTTCATTCAAAAGTTTTTACTTTACATAATATATGTATGTGTGCTATGTATAATTATCTTGTATATAAAAAGACATGTAGGCTTATTTAGAAGTATATATTTATATTCATGTAATCTATAGACTTTATAAAGATTCTCTCCACTGCTGACTACATGTTTACTGTTTACCAAGTAACTTAGAAAGCTAAAATTACTGCAAACTTTACCACATATGATGTTTAGTATTGATTTAATAGAAGCAGACACAGTCATGTATTTATTTACAATGTTTAATATTTAAATAAAAAAAATACATTAAAAATGTAAGATTTAAGCACACATTTAACTGAAAATAGTAGTAGGCTATAGATCAAAATCAAATTATAGATTAAACCCATCAGCTGCAGTTGTGTTATAACAGATAACGTTGCACATTTAACAAAACTGTAAATAGTAATAGAGAATAGAGTGGAAGTGGTAGTGAAATCTAAAAGAGATTGTAAGACATAAGAGCGGAGTGTCCGACGGAACGGAAGTGTCCAGAATTTACTAACGAGTTATCTTTCTTGTTAAATAGGCTGAGAGATACTTCGGCTTTGGGTGTGCTACATATGATGAATTCTTATCCTGTTAAATAAGTACACAAGTGATATCTTGCAACCCTTCTTGCTACACTACTTACCTGCACTTCACTGTCAACCTCCATCCAGTTTATTGCAGTCCAGCTACTTGGGTTTCTTCCCTCGCGCAGCGCTTTCGCTTGGCTGCAGTACCTCTGACGTCAAGACAGTGACACGCCTTCACGCTTTAAAAGCCCTTGAGAAACAGCACCGCTTCAGAACACGCACTTGAGTTTCAGTGAGGCTGCGAGTGAAGGCTTGATGGATGGCAAACAGTAATGTTTCCATGTTATAACTAACTCTATTGTGCGTTCTTTTGGCACTGACTGCACTTCTGCATTTAAAGTTAAAGGACAATTAATATCAGCGTATCTTTCGAGAACAGAGGTGAGTAAAATAAGTTGAATAGCTTAATTCTGCTTGTTTTAACACTGAACACGATTTCAGTAAACATATTCAGTCGCAGGTATAATATTTTTCCACCTCATTTATATAAACTTTTATTTTTTTCCAACAGACATTTCACCTTCAGCATTCATCTTCATCAGACGTTTATCCGTTAAACCAAAAATGAGCAACACAAAGTAAGTTCAGTAATTTTCTGTAAAATAATGCATACGATATTGCAGAAAGTTAACTTTTTTTAGTTGAGTTAAAATGTATTTTGAGACCATTTATTACACTAGTCCACATTGCGGGCATTTTATAATTGACATTACATTGTTATTAAAAATATACTTGTTGGATTTGACTAAACTACATTTTGAGAAGAAGTGTGACATCACTTTCTCTATATTTTCCAACTTGTCTAATATAGCTTTTCCTCCTTGTGTTTTCACAGAAGCTTTGGATTCAGCATCTACTCTTTCCCTGAGCGTGTGATGCCGGTGGATCTGGCCATGCATGCACAGATTAACTCACCAGTTTCTCAGCTCCTTGGCATGTCTGCTCTCAGAGCTTCCCCACCCAACATGCCCTCACCAGAGCTCCAACGAGCCAGGCTTTCACCCCCTTCACCCACATCTTCACTATCTTCATCCAGCTCTGCCAGCTCCCTATGCTCATACTCTCCTGGCACGTCACGCAAGAAGAAGCGAGTCGTGTTCGCTGACGCTAAAGGTCTATCTCTCACATCCGTGCGCATCTTCACCGCTGACCCTTCGGAGTCAGAAACAGAAGACGCCCCTCAACCTGAGGAGTATGTGAAGCCTAAAGCGCCCACGCAGAGCATCAGACTGCGACTCAAACTTGGTTTTCCACAGCCCATTGCAGATCGTGTAAGCTTGAAGGAAACCTTGGTGCAGTTGGAGAGCTGTGGCCTGAGCGAAAAGGCATTGAGCGGGACAGTACGGGTCTGCAACATTAAATTCGACAAGAATGTCTTCATCCGCATAACTTTTGACTCATGGCGAAGTTATAAAGACATTGCATGCACGTATGTGAGGCAACCCAATGCATCTTTGGAGACTGATTTGTATTCTTTTAATGTGTCGCTACCGTCCGAATTGGACCTGAAGGAGCGCCTGGAGTTTGTGGTGGTGTTCCGACCAGGCAATAGCAAATTGCAGCTCGTGGACAACAACAAAGGGAAAAACTACCACGTAATTGTGGAAAATGTGGTGCCGGAACCTCGGCTGGTGACGACAAGCAGGCGAACCTTCGTCACACCAAGTCCTCAGCGTTATTCTGCATGGCCCGGGGTCAGAGGTCATGAACTACATAGGACAAGACACCTGGCGTGCAAAGGCCTTTCCTACTCAGACCATCTGTTAAACAGGACCTGGGGAAGAATGGCCAATGTTCCACCGTTATGTTAAGATGGGACTGAGGCGCTTGTGCAGTCAACATTTCTACAGTACTTACTTTAATTGCAGATTCAAGAACATATAAAATGGACAATTTTACGCACCATCTTATACATTACACTTGAATGGACAGTGCTTGCTGGTTTGCACCTGCTGCTGAAGCAGTGAAATGTGAATATTTACTTTGTTATGTACATTTATTAGATTTTATTTGCTCATTATGCATTCCTTCTACAGCTAAAATATAAGTTTAATGGGAAACTGGCTCACTTTCCCTGTTATTGACTTGAAAAAGTGGTGTAAATGTATCCTTGTATATATGTATATTTGATTATGTATTTATTTTGAACTCTTTCATTAAAAAGAAACTGCTTTCCATTAACGTTTGCATGATTTATGGGTCTTGCTCCGCAGAAACTATGTCACTCTGTCAAGTGCTACTGAATAACATTAAAGCAATTGAAGCACTGGATGTAAGTTAGTACATGCCCGAGGCTTTTTCATGCCTGAACTGGTCTCAGCTTAATGTATTACATCAAGGCACTCCTCGGGTCTATTATCTAACTCAAACCACACCTAGCATCCAGCAGAACAATTAGTGTGCAAGAATGTTCCAGATGTTCGAATGGAAAAGAACATTTCATACCTAGCTTTCTGGGAATGTGAACAACACACAGTCCACCACAACAATTAACATTATTTCTCAACATGACAGCTGAACAATCAAAAGTTTCATAATAATATATTAATATAAACAATTAAAAATAGTAATTTTGTAAAATATGTTTTTGCTTTTCTATTAATGTAATTCATTTTTATAGTATCCATTATTTTAGAATATATATATATATATATATATGAGTACATATTAACTCAGTAAACTATAGTATGAGCTAAATGTTTATTCAGTAACCACTCTGTTGGATTGTGTGTGTAAATGTTACACTGATTCAAAATTAGTTTGTTAGTCTTTTTACAAATTTAACGTTGCTTAATTAGCCATAAACCATGCTGTTGGATCAACGTCTTCGTTGTTTCTGGAACAACATTCTCATGCATTCATTGCCTTAGGGGTGAGGTGAGAGTTTACAGTACAGTACAGTATGTTTAAAGAATGTTGTTAGGGGTTAGAAAAGAAAAAATAAATTATGTTTAACATGGTAATAATGGCAGCTGTCCTTACTGGAAAAAAAATTCACAGCAAAAAATCTGATGAAAAAGATGTTAGTGCCTATATGTTTCACATTTAATACCCATGTATATTAACTGAAGCTAAAATCAACCTACCTTAATTATTTGTCTTATGTTTTATGAACTTGTGGACTTTGGTTTTTTACCATCAACCTGCCAGGGGCTACAGATGATTAAATGTGCCTGTATGGCAAAATATGGCACATTTACATGATGGACTTAAGTGTCCCTTTCAAAATGAAGATAAAGAATTTTAAGTTTACCTTAAAATAACAGTAGCCACACAGTAGCCATATGACACTTGAACTTCAATTCATCAAGAATATATGCAGCGTAACCCACCCAAACAAAAAATGCCATATAATAACATCGAACAATGTATTAAACATAAATGAAACAAAATAATGTGCCACAAATCACAATATTTAGAAGAAGAAAAAAAAATGGCATTAAAAACAATAAATGTACATTTTACTGCAAGTGTACAAATACAGTATATTATATATAAACTTTATTTAGTTATAATTTTGTACACTCTGGAAAAAGGACAAAACTGTACCCTTTCAAAAGATTTACATATTACATATTAACACTAACAGGTTTTAATATGTACCTTTAATATAGTAATATAGCAGTTGGGATAAATAAGGTGCAAAAATACTCTTTTAGCTTTAGGGTACTGCCCTAGAGACAGTTTTGTAGGCATAGTTTTTTTCTCAGGGCGTTTTATTTTTACAATGTTTCTGTTAACATTACTAACATAACTGTCAGTCATGCACATCTCCTTCATCTATTTGTCATGAGTCAATTGGTAAAAGCTGTATAAGCCTACACATTGCCCTGTTAAGCGGTGGCTGTCCTGAGAATACCTCTGCCATGAGTCTTTCCTCAATCACATTCTTTCCTCTCCTGCATGTTCTGTGCTGAGGCAATACTGAGAAAACCAAATACCATCGGCACTGAGGTTTCATACACTGACTGACACGAGCGTAAGGAGGTGAACACCCTTCTCTGTTCTCCACCTCAACTGCAGAGTTCATTCAATGAGTTTGAGTTTATCATGATTTGTTCAGCCCAGAGGAGTGAGATGAACACACTGGAATGCTGTAGGTGTGAGAGTATGTCATGCAAACCTGTCCCTTGCAGCTCAGAGTGTCTCTTGTGAAAACCGGTTCACAAGTTTAATGATGTAAGAAGCTAACCTGTTCTATCTTTGAACAATCTCATCCCACCCCTGAACATATGTAGCGCTGTCTACTCACAGCATAGATAATGGAGAGAAAGGTGGGAATATTTCAATAACTCATGAGTCTCTAAAAGGAAAGTGCAATGGAAATATTATAATGTAATGAAATCTCTTCGTAAAAGGGAACATCTTCAAGACTGTTAGCACCATTGAACAGACAGAGCTGCTCTATAGGGTCTTGTGATGAGGAGGTTCTCTATAGTAAGCCTTCTTACTGAGCCTGCAGGAGTTAAAGGGTTAGTTTACCAAAAACATTTAATTATCATGAATTTTACTCACCTTTGAAGCATCCTAGTATGTGACTTTCTTCTTTCTGATAAATCCAATCGGAGTTAACCCTTCTTAACCCTTAAATACCTTTTCTGCACATTATTATGTAAAGTACTTGTATAGTCTGTCTTAGGTTATGTGTATGTAT
Source organism: Enteromius treurensis (assembly GCA_032275025.1). Classification (NCBI taxonomy): domain Eukaryota; kingdom Metazoa; phylum Chordata; class Actinopteri; order Cypriniformes; family Cyprinidae; genus Enteromius; species Enteromius treurensis. Next base: position 4,687,349 of record JAUCMU010000002.1, on the reverse strand, counting down.
AGTCAATTATTTATAGTATATGTATAGGTACATGTATAGGTACATACAAAAGACAGGATTGTTTTCATTTTTTGGTGAACTATCCCTTTAAGATCCATCCATATCAATTTTGTAAATATTAAAGTGCAAATGAAGCAATGGTAAAAGCCACTGTATGAAAAAAAAACTTTCTGTCCCCCTATTTTATTTTTTTTTTTTTTATCACAAAGTCCTCAGTTCATTAGAGGTAACTGACTTGTGTCTTAAATGACCTCTAATTCAGATATAAATATTCAATTGCCCCGCACACATACAGTGAGCGAGTCCATACACATGCATCCCCTTCACATTTAAGTGCTTTAATTCTTTTATGTATTTATTATCTGTTTATTATTTTATTATAAGTGCTGGGTGTCCGGCCAGAGGAGAACTGGCCCCAACGAAGTCTGGTTTCTCCCAAGGATTTTTTCCCCCACTCTCTCACGGATGGGGTTTTGGTTCCTTGCCGCTGTCTCCTCTGGCTTGCTTAGTTAGGGGCACCGAATTTCTAGTGATTGTCGTCGTTTTGATTACAGAGGCCATCTCTGCATTTAATGAATACATTTTTGTACGTTTAATCTCGTCATTATACATTATCATTACTCTGTTCTCCTATTTGATCATGTTCAGTGCTTTGCTACAATCTGTATTGTTAAAAGTGCTATATAAATAAAAGTGATTGATTCATTGATATTTGTTAGTTGTTTCTACCAACTGCTAGTGCATTTCATCCTATACTGAACCATATTTCTAATAGATTTTGCTCCACTCTTAGAGACACTTGCAAATTCTGAGTGCTTTTCAAAATCAGTAGAAAGGTTTTTGTTGTTGTTGTTGTTTTGTGAGCTTAAATCATTCTGTCTGTAAACCATAAGTGTCTGTTCCACAAGTGCATGTGCAATAATTGTCTATGCTTTGTTTCCAATAATTTAGTTTTTTGCTAGAAAAATAAATAAATAAAACTGATCGAAACCTGAGGATGGGATTTTAAGGATTTGAAAAGAATTTGTGACAATAATAATTAAAATAATTAATTAAATAAATTGGTAATAGTAATGATACAGTATTAAACCATGACATATCATTAATGGCACATTTACATGATGGATGTTAAGTGAAAAATAAATAAACACAATTTAGCATTTTTTTTTTTTTTTAATGAATGCATGGTAATCTCACTCTCAATTGTAATTTATTAAATTATGTGGCTCATTCTTTAAGGAAATTAATGGTTTTGCTCAGCTCCTGCTTCATGGCTGATGGCAAAACCAGCATTTCTACCTTCAACTAGTCACCTCTCTTTCTATGTTAGACAGTTCGTAGAAAGGACAACACGTCTTGTACCAGGAATGTGTTTCAGCATGGGACAAAACAAATGTTGGTCACCATAGTTACCTATTTATTTACCCAAATATAATGGAGAAGCCGGAGACAAATATTCAATAGATCAAAATATTAAAAAAATAATAATGATTCCAAAAGTTTGTGACTTTTTGCACTTTACATTAAGAAAAAAAAAAACAAAAAAAAAACTTGAAAGCATGCAAATAACATGCAGTTCAACATTATAAAAAAGTTTCACATTATAAACTAATTGATATGAAATGCTGACAAAATTCATTTTATTTTCTCTAGAAATAGGAATCTGCAGTAACAATATGGACCACCTACATCAGTAGAAAGTGAGAAGCTGAAAATTGCTTTCACATGAGTCTTCCCTCGTTCCTCTCCTGCACGCTCAAGAACAGAGACAGGGGAATCATTGTGAGGACATCCCACCCAGCTTTATTACGTAAACAGATACCACAGGCATTGGCGTAAAGGTTTCGTGTCTGGATGGAGTCAAGTTACAGCGAATACAAGGCGGCAAGAAAACCCTCCCGCAACTCCAGCCGTGATTTCATGATAATTTACAGTGATTTGTTCAGCTGTGCAGAGTGAGCCGAACACACTGGAATGTCCTTGTATCTGAGGTAGTTTGTCACATGTGTTGATTGATGTGTTTCCGAGGTGTCTCCCCCTCCAGCAGTTTATGTTTGTAATGATGTCAAGAAACAAACCTGTTGTTCCTCTAAACCACCTGCATCCAGTCTCCTCATTCTGCTCTCAAACTCACGTGCAAGCCTTAATGTGGGAGTCTTCGGTTGTGGGCACAAATAAATCTTCCTAAAGAGAGTTTCATAGAAGAACCGGTTACACTTTATTTAGATAGTCCATAGACACTAACTGTAAGTAACTTTGTAACTACATGTCAACTACATATCAAATAATTTATGTTAATTCACAACTACATGTCTCAGAGTGGACTGTTAGGGTAGGTTTAGGGTTAGTAGAGTAAGTTGACATATAATTTCTGATAGTCAGTGTGTTGTACAGTATGTTGTGGACCCATCAAAATCAAGTGTTTAATAAGAGATATTAAGCAGTCTACTAATGACTAATACTAATGACTACTAGTTGACATGTAGTTGCTAAGATACTTACCGTTAGTTAATTATCTAAAGTGGAATATCGAAATAAAGTGTTACCAATACATTTTTGGTTCCTTGACAAAGCTTTCAGTGAGTTCCTACAAGAACCATTTAAAGCTAAAGAACCTTTTTCCATTACAGAGCACTGTTTGTTGAGGAATGGGAAGTTTCTTCATGGAACCATAGATGCCAACAAACAAGTTATTTTGAAAATGTATGGACATACTTATTACAATCTCACTAGTTTATGGAAGAATATTATTAGTAATTCTAATCGTGATTAAACACATTCAAGTAAAAAATTTTTTTTTGTTTTTTTTTACATAATATGTATGTGTACTGTGTACATTTATTATGTATATATAAATACACACATAAGTTTTTATGCATGTGTAAAATAAGTTTGGGTTATATGTTATATATATATATATAATTTATATTAATAGAAAAATATACATACAAATACATGTCAATTCTTTCTTAATATATGCTGTATGTGTGTGTCTTTATAGATACATAAAAAATACACAAATAATCATTTGCCAGCACTGTTTAAAATAGATTTTGATATTTTAAGATTGAAAACGGTCTGGAACTATAAAGATGATAAAACATTCATTTTATTCATTCTATTCTGAAAACTCCTAAGAAAATTTGATCAGTTTCTACAAAAAAAATATTAAGCAGCACAATTGTTTTCAGCAATTATAATGATAAGAAATGTTTATTGAACATCAAATCGGCATATGATATTTGAATGCTAATTTTACACTGGAGACTAATTCAAAATAATTCAGCTTTGATCACAAAATGAATTGCATTTTAAAACATACAGTATGCAAGTAGAAATAGAAGTTATTTTAAACAGTGATAATATTTCCCAATATTTTTGCTTTTATCCAGTAAACGCAGCCTTGGCAAGAGACATTAAATAACTATACTCTGAATAATGATAAGACTGCTCATCACTGAACTGAGGTTTGTGGATTTTGGCGGGAAATCAAAGCCTATCTGTAATCATTCTCTATAACCTCATCCTCATGTCTCTGAGTTAGATACAGTATGATTCACATGATGATATCTGAGCAGCAGCTGGCCTCATGACTGGGAACGGAGTGCATTCCTACAAATATATCTACTTTGACAGGCATCAGCCATCATCAGACCTGATGAAATATAAAGTACGTCATGTCTTCCTTCAGTAGGGACTAGGGTAAACATAAGAATGGGAAATATGTGCTTACTATCTTTAAGACATGATCACATATAATTTTCCAATTCAAACATTACATTACTGCATTTTTAAACAATAGGCTAATGTTTCATTTTTAGTCCTAAAGTACAGTACAACAGTCAGGAAAGCCTCCCTAAACACCACAAGTTTTGGTGATTTCTTCTGTCTAGTGAATGAAGCAACAGACTGGAATGTCCTTGTGTAAGAGTTTATCATACTGTTCCTCTCCCTTGTCAAGGTGATTTATGTGATTTATGTAGTTCCAAGGTGTTTCCACTCCAAACTATAGCTTGCATTTTTGCTATGCCATCTTTGAGTGGACTGAATTAACCGTCTAATGAATATTATATGATTCATAATTATATGACGTGTGTTAGTACCAGCTGCACAGCGCAGATTCTTACTTACTAAACATCATGTCTCCTGACGTTGTGTGTAAGGCTGTTCTTAGACATCGCTTCATTCTGACAGGATGATGTATTATTGCGTTATGTCTTCTAGAGAGAGAAAATATTGCTGATGTTCCTCAGGTGTGTTCATGGGTACATGCTGGGATGTCGATGTTCCCTCGGTTTAGTTGAATTCCCCAAAGGCTCCTGGCCGAGCGCCAGGTCGTTTGTTCTTGGCACACATGATTTCTTGAATAAGGCTTTAGGAATTTTTAGGAAAAGTAGAGACACTCTCACGTTTTTGGTGCAGTAAGTTGATAGCGCTGGAAAATCGAGGGCTTTGTTTTCATGGGCGCAAACAGGAAAGGAGAGGGGCCAGTGAAAGGAACAGTGAAAGCAAGCTGTTTTTGTTAGAATGTCCTGTAGGCTACACATGTTCTTTAACGCAGGAGGTAATGTATTGTATGACTCTATAACATGAAATGTGTCATGTTTAAAGACCTAGAAATTGAGGAATTATTGAAACATTAGTGACTGAACCAAGCAAACATGCAGATGTCAATGCCACAAATTAATGCGCTACTTATGTTAACACACCCTGCAATCAAACACAAATCAACAAATATATGTTTACATTTTTTGATACATTTTTTGCAGTCTCCATAAGAATAGTGAATTTAAAATGATTATTTATAAATTAAATTCATTTTAAAATTATTAAATTAAAATGATGATATAAAATAAGTTCTAAAAATATATATTATGTTATATCGCATATAAGAATATATATATTTATATATATATATTACTAATACTAGTACTACATTTACATTTACATTTATTCATTTAGCAGACGCTTTTATGGGGCGACTTACAGGTGGGGAAAACAGCAGCAATTAGTCCTAAAGAGGCAAACAACAACTGAGGAAGTGTTCATTATACCGTATAACAGGCAATGTTTAGATAAGTGCAGGCCAGAAAGGGAGAGAAGG
>JAUCMU010000002.1:4654085-4670779 GCA_032275025.1 Enteromius treurensis | reverse complement strand
CATGACATAAGCAAATGGAAATGTCAAAAAACAGCAGAGAAATGTATGAAAGCACCTGATACATGTCCAAAATCATTAGCAGTTTGTTCAGAGAAAGGAGAAATCGCTAATATGATGTGCACAAATGACTAAATGTTGTGGAGGTTGAACTATAATTTTAATTCTGATCTGAGAAACGCATCAAAGCGACTGAGAAAAACTGTAACGTTGCTGTATTGAAAGCTCATGCTTTATTTATATCTTCATAAAACTCCTTCGAAAATAAGCATGACAAGTGTACAGCTGCTCACATTATCCCTCTCTTTACTGGGGTTTACACCAACAACAAATTGGCTTCCGCTCTTGAATCTAATTCACCCAGTGACATTCCTAGCTGGTCTATGAGAGCGTCAGATGAGTGCGAACTTACAGAGGGATGAGGTTTGGCATCCTGCCAGACTGTCCGTCTTCTCAACGTCTGAGCAGCTGATGAGTGATGCCATGCACCACGGCGCTGAGACGTCTTCCCCTCAGTGGATCACCACTCATCACACAACCTCCCACGGAAACAAAGGAAGGTGCTGTCAGGTGCCAGATTCCAGACTGACGTAAGCATGATAACAAGTTTACAGTACTTAATGTGAAAAACCTAAATATCCAGACAGTTTTAAGAACAGTAAACTGTGTTTACTTGGAATTCTTTAGCATACCGTTTCAAACGGCAGTGTGGTGTTTCCAAGAGAATGTCAGATGCGGGACAGGACCCATGGGGTCATGCGTAGGCAGTGGTGCTGTGCATTCACAGATGTGTAAAAAGCTCCCTGCCAGGGGCCATGTCTGTCACACCTGCTACTGCAACTTCTCTTTCTGCTCTGAGCTCAACTTTTATTAGTTTTATTAGGGCCATCACCATCTCCAGCTGTTCCATTCCAACAGATACTCTGCACATCACGAGGGACAGCATCACACATCACAGTTTTTAATGGCATTTCACATGATCGGAATTGTGTATTTGTTTTGAATTCCCTGTAGCATACAGATGCAAAGGAAATTAGCTGAGCAATTTGTGTCCCAATCGTTCAGTGTGAGGTAATTTAGGGTGATATAAGGGATTTTATAGATTGGATGGATGAACGAACTGATAGATAGATAGATAGATAGACAGACAGACAGACAGACAGATAGATAGATAGATAGATAGATAGATAGACAGACAGACAGACAGACAGACAGACAGACAGATAGATAGATAGATAGATAGATAGATAGATAGTAAATGACTCAGATGAACACAGTGATTGTAATGTTTTAAGTTAACATCATGCATTTATTTCCAGCACTACCAGCAAAACTCAGAGTATTGCACAGTCCCTTCAAATAACTGCCTTGATAACTGCAATCCAATCAAACACAAACTTTCTATAAGCAAATACAGTACAGTGGATATGACCATATAAACAGGAGCGGATATGTTTCATACCCCTCATACAGTTTGATATAATGAGTGTAAAACCAAATGTCATTTTACAGAAGTGTGCATGATTAACGACTATAAATAAAACGTTTTAGATATTAGAAAGTGTTTTCATCCGCAGCAGATCTAAGAACAAATTCAACATGAATAAACAAGAAAGGAAGATCTCTGAGTCAGTTTTGTTTAGGCAGTAAGTTCTAAACATGATTATCAACATTTCGAGGGCTCTTGCCTTTAAATTAGCATTTCAGTGAATGTTTTGGAAGATTGCATGTTTGCATCAGTTTTAGCTAAACACTGAGTAATGTCACTTCTACAGGTGTTACAAGTTTTACAGACCCAGTAAAGTGTAATTAGTTAAAAGAAACATCAAATCAAAAATAAAACAACAGGTCATGACACAAGGTATGCAAGGATGGATTATGGACGTACTAGGCCCCACTTTGTTATCTTTTCCTCAGGGGTAAAATTTTAATCGTGGCTTTATATTCCAAAATTGCTACTTAAAATTATTTCTTATAATGATAATTTAACATCAGCCTAGTGAGCTGCTTTAAGACAGATGCTGACATGATACTTAAAAAGTGACCAATCTGAATTGATTTTCATAGATACTATGATTATTTATTGAAGCAAATAGGATATAGATTACATAGATATAGATTTCAGATATAGAGTTTGGCATTAGCACGATGCTATGCTAGCAACACTCTAACAGGTATAAAAATATACAACAAATATTTGGGCAAAATAGATGATCTTTAGTGATCACTAGTTTATTATATATCAGGTTATATCATTATTGAAATGTTCATACTTACAAAAAAGTAAAATTAAAATTGAGTTATAAAAAGAAGCATAATTATGCTGAAACTTGACTAAAATTGATTTCGAATTAGCAAGATGCTAAGCTAATGACACAGCACTGCACTCAGAAAACAACACAGAAAACACAAATAAGAAAACGTTTAAATAAGATATTTAATTAGATTTTAAAATAATGTAAATTAAAATAAAGTATCTTACTGTAAAACGTATCAGAATTATGACTTTACTCAACTTGAATTTCAATAGAGTTTGAATTAATATGTCGCTAATGCTAAAAATGCAATTCTCTAAAACCCTATACACACAAGTAGCTAAAATACTCAACTATCTTTAAATCAAAGCCATTTTATTTGCTTATAATTTAACCATAAGTATTATAAGTAAAAATGTTTGAGTATCATAATTATAATAAGGCCTAGCTCATTTAAATTTCGATAGAATTAACATTTGCTAGCTACCAAAACAAAACAAAACAAAACAATAAACAAATACTGGGTAAAATAACATTTTAAAAATTTAATTAAAATATTTTTTATATGATTTTCAATATCAATTTTCTAATATTAGATGCCTGTGCATTTTAGAGCATATTTTGCATCAGTAACTCGCATATTGCCTTGAAATACTGCTTAAGTTGGCAGCTCACTAGGTTTTTAGAAATGAAGATAACAGTATATTTCACTCTCCAATCATAGGTAAAATAAAATTTCACCTCAATTTTTTTCTCATTACATATTATGTTTCACACAGAAATACAATTTCAAAGCAAAATAGAGTTATAGATAATTCTGCCTCGCGAATGCACTTTGTCAAAAGCGACTGAAAATTCAAACTGAATGCCTTACATACAATGTGTTAATTACAAATAGCATTTGTCTGTCAACAACATTTTAAAATTGTTATTTTTTCCCACGTCTCTGGCAGTCTGGAAGCTCCTTGGCCCGGTCCACAATCCATCCCTGAAGGTATGGGAATAAATACACATAGAATATTTTGTATATCATATATATATATATGTATATAGACTGTATATAGTATCTCATAGCATCTCACTTTGATTCCTGTGTGGCACCACTTCTGCCCCACTATATTATATTCATATTTAGCGGTGACTGAAATTAGATCAGCAATGATTCAACCACTGCTCTCACCTCGATCCATTGATCGCAACTCACCCGGCTAGAGCCGCAACTCAAAAATGATACAACACATTAACATCAAAACGCTACGTAAACACTGTGCTGCTGTAAATCTGCTAATGTGTGACAGTGTTTCTTGCAGCAGGTTCTTTGATTGAAACAGTTACTTGGTCACAAAAAACTAAACCATACAAGCTCGTAAAAGCTCAAGAAATGGTGACAGATGTGCTATTGTTCAGTAGCGCTAAATTTGTCAGAGTGTCGCTATTACATTGTGTCGTTAGAGGAAGAATCTGTCGATGCCTTGTACAGTCTTAGCGTGTGGTGGCGTACTCTTTTGCGTTTGACTCTCATGTGACTCTCAGTTTAGTCCTCAGCACAGCTCTCTTGTGAATCTGGACCCGGGAAGCCCCTCTGGAAGCCTCAGGCTATGTGGCCGTGGTTAGAGTGGTAAGCGGATGTGCATGGCTGAGCTGTTGGGCCTCGCAGCCAGGATGTAGATGGCACTCTCCCTCATAAAGTTGTCCCAAGTAACGGGTCTGAAAAACGTTACGGTAAAATAGAGTCAAATTATAGAACCCACAATTTATAGAAGCCAAAAAACATCTGTTTTAAGTATTTACCTATAGTTACTATTTCACGCTCTGTTGTAATTAGCAACATTTCTAAATGGCGAACTGATTATGCAGAATTTAGATAATTACGACACTGCATGTATGCAGCTGACTTCAAATCTTCCATTCAACTCTGTCTAACCAATTCCACCCTGAGGCAGAATTATGGTTGCTATGCTGTTACTAGATGGTTGCTAGGACATTGCTAGATGATTACTGAAGAGTTCTGGGTGATTGACTGGGCATTGTTATCCGAGTTTATTGTGTGGTTTCTATGCTGTTGCTAGGGTATTCTGGATGGTTGCTAGTGTGTTTCTAGGTGATGCCTATAGTATTGTAGGTGGAATCTAGGACAGTGCTAGGTAATAACTACAGAGTTCTGGTTGATTTACAGGGCATTATTTAGTGTATGGTTATTTTTGGTGGCTTTTATGCCATTGCTATTTGTTAGCTAATGGCAAGCTAACACTAACTGATTGATAGACTTGCCGAATCACTGTTTTGCTCACACTGCACAACAAGATTTCTTCTTATCCGTCGTCCTCGTCATACAGTAGCTTTGCCCATACTACATACCACAACTCTAATGAGGTGCACACACTACAAAACCTTCAGTGAAGAGGCGCTTCCCACCATATGTTTTTTCTCACAAATTCTCGGGATAAAAATTACAGCAATTAAACAGTAGGCCGTTTCTTTAAGCATTGACAATCAACTGGTACTTCAATTGGTCTGTGCAAGTTCTTCATGTGAAAGAAAGCGCAATGAAAGATAATATGGCGGGAACAATGACTTGGAAGACGTGGACAACAAGAACTGTCAGTAGACTACTGCAGAAAGAGTTGGAGGTAATTAAACAGTCAAATGAAACATGGTATTATGTACAAAATCTATGAATTTGTTATATTTATTTCTAGTTAGTTGATTTGATTAATCACGTTGCTGACCTGATCATACTTAACAAGCTTTGGCGACCAAATTGAGCACCGATTTGGTGATGATCTGGTGGAAATCTGTTCGCGGCAGCAAACTCCAGCCAAAAATTCTGTAGTGTGAGCCTTGCTTAAGCAGCTGATATGGTGTTCTGGATGGTTGTTCAGGTGTTTCTACAGTAAGTGGTGCCTATTGAATATCCCAAGTGATTGCTAGGGTTTTCTGGGTGGCTTCTATGCTCAAGTCAAGTCAAAATGTATTTCTATAGCACATTTAAAAGCAACAGAGTTGCACAGAGTGTATGCTATGGTTGAACCGTTGCTAGTTTGTACTAGTTTGTTGCTAGGGCCTTTTTAGGTGATTACTAGGGTGTTGCTAGGCGGATGTGCCTACATGGCTCAAATCCCTTCTTTATTGTATGTGATTTTTTTTCTATATATTCATTCTCTATCATCTAAAAATCAGGGGAACTGATTGTAATGGGAGCATCTCAGTATGACTGAGCAACACATTTGTAGTTTACAAGCAAACACACACACATGCACCAACCTGTTGTCATTTTCCAAGGCTTTATCTCTGCTCCTCTCGCTGCTGGAACTGGCAGGACTGCTCTCAGATATTGGACCAACATGGCTGATACTGCAGATGAAGAAAGCAAGCTGAAACACACGCTGTTTCATTCAGTCTCTCCCACACAGACACACACACTACCGGACAGCTCACAGCAGGCGGCACTTCTACAGTCTCTGGGATTTCAAACTCTAATTCGTTGTTCTCATGACACCTCAGAGCCCCGAGAGAGATGATACCCAAGCACCGGCCGGACAAAACTACTTCACTCATGAGCAGAAACATGCATTCAGGACTTGAATTGGAATTTGAAATGAATTCTCAATTCAACTCTGAATGGCCCACAACCCTTGTACGGTATATATACTTTTGTCTCACAAACATTGCATGCCATTCAGTACACTGAAATGATCTGACAAACGTATAAATTCATTTGAAATAAGAACTTCCTGTAATTAAGTTCAATGGCATGTGAAGCAAAACTGAGTGCAACCCGTGACCAGAGCGTTGAACAGCGACCCAAACATCTTGTCCAGAACTGGGTCCGCTCAGAGTCGAGACTGCCTGCTTTGATCTCAAGCCCTCAGTTGATTTTAATGAGCTTTAATTAGGATGCAAGCCTAGTCATGCCATAAACGCGCCAAAAACATACACACAAACACCCACAACCCCATGCACCCGCACACTCAGGCGCTTATTTAACCTGCTGTGCTCCTTAAAACTGATGAAAAATATCCTTAAGGGCTTCTCTGAGGGGAATGAAAGCCCCTCTTTTTGATCTTGATAATGGGAGGGGAAGATCTCATTTAATACAGCCATAGTGGCTGAGAGAACGGCCATTACAGTCAAAAACTACCCAATTTAGCTTTGATATTTTTAGCCACTGATTCCTTGGACTCCATTATGGAATATTTAGCAATTGAGGTGATAATGAGTGTAATGATTATAATAATGATGATGATGATGGCAGGGAACGGTGTGAGATGTTTCCAGGGTAGGCCCATGCAGATCGAGTGACTTACCCCATACTGAACAAAGGGGAACACAATCCCATGAGTCTGCAGGGCAAATGGATATTCAGCAGTGGTGAAAAGGAAGGGATGGTTGGTTTAAAAAAAAATAAAAAAAATTGAATGGAGGATGATGTCAAAAAAAGACTTCAAATAGTGAATTCACAAATATGTTAATAAGTCAGTCAATCAAAATTAAAGAAAAATATGTTGAATAAAATATATATATATATATACACTATACTACTTTATTAGTATACTTTACTTTAGTTTTTGAAAGAAATTATTAGCATAAAAAATATTTTAAAATTACGTTGCAATGAATTGATTAAAAAGTGACAGTAAAGGTATGATAATTAGTGCTGTCAAATGATTAGTCGCAATTAATTGCATCATACTATTTTAAAGAATACAAAATAAAATCATATTATGTTAACAAAAATCTGAAGCAGCATAACGGTTTTCACCATTGATAATAATATTAGAATGATTTCTGAGGAATCGTGTGACACTTGTAATGCTGAAAATACAGCTTTTTTATCACAGGAATAAATTACATTTTAAAATATATATGTGATCCTGGACCTCAAAACAAGTCTTAAGTTAGTGGGCTTTATTTATAGCAATAGCCAAAATTACATTGCATTGATTTTCCTTTTATGCCAAAAATCATTAGTACATCAAGTAAAGATCATGTTCCATGATAGTTTGTGAATTTCCTAATGTAAATATATCACAACATAATTTTTGATTAGTAATATGCATTGCTAAGAGCTTCATTTGGACAACATTTGGACAACTTTAAATGTGATTTGATTTTCTTTATCATACAGTATATCAATTTAAAGCTTATTCACTCAGCTTTCAGATAATATATAAATCTCAATTTTGAAAAATTGACCCTTATGATTGGTTTTGTGTTTCAGGGTCACATAAAACAATAACAGTTATTTAAAATTGTAATAATATTTCAGAATAATGCGGCTTGTATTTAATCTTTGTACAAAAAAATAGTTGATATCTTGATTAGCATATTTCTTTCTTACATATTTTTTTCTTACACATTTTTTTTCACATATTTCCCAGAAGTTGTTGCTTACTCATGAATTTAAAAGGAACATTAAAGAGAATTCTACAAGTGTCAAATTTTCTCCTAAATTCATTGTAGGCACAAATAAGGCAATTGTTGACATACTCTACAAGTATATACACACATAATATTTCTAATAATTTAATTATGAATTTAGTTAAATAGAAATATACATAAACATAAGTTAAATATTAAAATGTTTTTAAATGACGGATTGAACTTAACGTCCCCATTTAACCTCGCTGCTAGGAGAAAGATTTGAGCTATTAAAGCCATCACATTTGTGATATTTCTTTCTGGGTGGTGGTGCTTGAGGAATGAAGGATTCAGAAGGACAAATGATCCATTTGAAGTACCTGGCTCCATTTCACCTCACAAATCACTGCAAAAATGCATCATTTTGACTTGTGGGCTCTCAGAGCGAGGTTTGAGTTATGATATGACTGGCAAGGATCGCTTTGTCAAAGTCAGAACTTGTCCCTGATTTTAGCCTGTCACTCCCTACCCCAGATGACTTACCCCAGCAGTTAAATCATTACGTTATGCATTAATCCCAGAGTCCGAACTGTCAGCAAATGCACTGCTTAAATGATTCATACTCTCTCTGCAGAGTTCCTGAATGCAAAGTTAGCCCGTAATTCATGAGAAGAGATGGGGGATACATGCTAATAAAGTGATAGCGGTTAGCATTTGGCTAGCAGATCGATGGAGGCATTGGCAGCTTGACATGGCTATAAAAACTGCCAAGCTTGATCCGATTTGTTGCTCACAGAGGCCAGGCAAATTGGACTAATCTCTGAAATGATTTTCAAGTGTTTGAAGTGTCTGAAGTTTATTGTTGATTATGTACAGTAAGTGGCTGTGATTAAGAATCATTCAGAAATGTCCTGCTTACTATGATTAGCCTCAATGGCTCTCCTATATTCAGCTCACCTGACGTTGCAGGATTGGGATTCTTTGTTAATCTTGTGGAACCAGGAGGTTTGGGCTTTTCTGGCTTCTCCGGCAGTAATGATCCCATCTTTGTCCTGGTCTATACTTTGAAATACGGCCCGTGCTCGATCCCTCTCCTTCGGTGTGAGGATTCTCACCAGCGAATTCTGGGTTGAGGAAAAACAGAATTATTTTCACAATGCTTCTGTTTGAATTTATATTATGCTTTTGGTTAAATGTCCATTATAATTTATACATTTTTAAAAGTGTTTTGGTGTTTTTGGCAAACATAAACAGCTAATTGTCCACGATAATGGGATAATAAACTATATTACTCAATGAAAGGATTGTGTATTCATACTAAATGTAAATGTCAGGAAATGGTTAAATGTAATTAAACAAAGAAATTACTTTTATCCAGTAATTAAATTGATCAAAAGTGACCGTAAAGACATTTAGAATGTTTCAAAAGATGTCTATTTCAATCTCATCAGTTAGAGATGAAAACAATCTTGTAATTGTTGCAAAGTTGGTTGTGTAAAGCCTTTAAATGTAAACTCGGCCACAACAAGTTGCTTTAGTGTGTGCTGTCATAAAACATAAAACGCCTTCATAAGTGGTCATTGTGCTTTTTTTCGAAAACACAAAGAAGCTAAATTTGTGCATGTCCCACATTACCTCGGTCCGGAACTTCCGTAGCACTGAAAGTGACTCGTGGTAAAGGAAGTCAGACCACTCAATCTGATTCTTCTTCTCTGGATCCAGAGCTACAAACTGGGCCAGAACCTCCTCTTCCTCCTCATCGGTCAAGTCTCTTTCAAAGAGCTGCTTGGTCACAAAGTGCCTGTACTGTAGGAGTTCATCTGACACCAGGCATGACTCTGAGCAGAAAGTAGGTGAGAGGAGAGTTGCTGCATCATCAATCAATGGAAACAGGTCAGACCTAATTACAGTACTGATGTGATGAATTAGTAAACCTTTAATTAGCTTCCTTAATTTACTGCACAAAGACATATTTAAACCAGAATCTAGAAAGAGGTTGTTCAAATGGGACTGAGAGAAACACCTGGGATGATCTTGCACTGCTTGAAGGTTTCCATCAGGCTGTACATCTCTTCTTCAGTAAGCAGCAGGTTCAAATTATCCTGAGGGAGGAAGAGGAAGAGTCTTTTGGTTCTGGTAGAACAGACACTTCACTTTAAAGAGAATATGCGATCATGCTTCCTTGCTTTTGAAACAACTGTATCAACAGAAAATTCATTTTCAATGAAATGTGCTGGTTTCGAGTAGCAATTGTCTGTGATTTTATTTATTTATTTTTTCATTTGCTCATTTTCTCATTTAACGATTGTGAAACCTACATTAAATATTTACCTAGTATTTTTATGGATTTAAATTAAATAGCCTACATTAAATAGTTAAAGAGAAATACTTTTGAATTATAGAGGCTACTTTTGTAACAATTTTGATATATACTTATATGCAGGCTTTTAATTTAAATAGCAATATACTTTGAATTCAGATTGAATGATTGTGCTCATTTGGTCTACAGGTTATTATGAGTGATGAAGATGATTATAATGTGCATCAAATCACTGGAATTATTAAAAATAATAAATCTATTAAAAATAATATCTCATTATTCATACCTTCTGCCCTAATTGACTTTTGGTAGAGAGTCACTTTATCACACAGATCTGACTTGCCCTTTTTGTCACAATAGTAATAAATCTTAAACAATAACCCTGCATTAGTAAACAGATATATCTAACCTTTAACATTCAACATATACAAATAAAATCGCAGATCACTATTATCCAGCATCAAAACATATCATTCAAATAAGAAACTAGATTAAAAAAAGAGACTAAACATTTAAAAATGTTAATGTTCAGTTAGAGTCAAAGTTGTCAATCACTACTATTTACAATATTAACCGAGTAATCCCATTCCCAATCACATTAGTTTTTGAAGAGAAAAGCCTCTATTCATAATAAAAAAAATTAAAAAAACACATTATACAGATGAATAAATCATAGAATGGATATTACAAAGCATGGTCTATTTCTTCATAATTTTTCTAAATTAACACATTAAGCCGACAACCCTAGTAAAAAGATGTAAGAAAAAAACCTTAATGAGGAAAACATCCTGCACAAAGCCTCAGGGCCCTTCAGACTGAGCCTTAAAACACAGTTACATTAATTATCTCCAGCAGCAGGTGTTTCAATCTTTCCCTCCCTGCTTTATCTTTCTAAAAAGGCTAACCATCTCTGAACCAAGGGTAATGAACGACCTGACTAACTCGGCTTTTAAGAAAACCTAATGAGTTTAAGGTGTAAAAGGTGCAGGAAGAAGCTCTTACAGATCAAATTTACGGCTTGTCGTTTCATATCAAATTCAGAGCGAGATTTCTTTCCTGGCTCAAGCTCTGCTTTCAAAACGAACGCTGTCAGAGCCCAGCAGTGTTGGGAGTAGCTGTATTTTCAATCAGCTTTCCCCAGCCTGATGAGAACTCATCCGAACAATGGCACTAGAGCAGATAGGAAGGGTACGTCTCAGGGGTACCTCCATTTCCTGTCAGTGGTGTCTGTGGGATACACTTCCCCTCTGAGGATGATCATTGAAATGAGATTGGATTTTATGTACGTTGTGTTATCCACAAGCCATTCTCAACAGACATCAGGTCAGAGACCCCAAAATGAGGAACAGATGTTATCAACGTCGCTTAGCGAGAGGTGAGATTCATGCGAATGTCTGGCCTTCACATCTTAGTGGTAGTTTCTCTGATCTCCTGGAAGGATGTGATTTGAAATCGACTATCTTTGCTCATGGGTGCATGGTTATGCGCACTTTTTTGGAGTCAGTAAACACCATGTGACTATGCAGCCGGAGGAAAGTGATATCATGTCAACACAGATTGGCTGATGGCACCAAAACAACGTCCAGTCCCATGTCATGAAATGAAAATGAAACTTATAAACTCATAAGCTGCTTGCAGTGATTCCAGTACAAGGCTACTTTTAAATTACTACAGATGTAGAAACATGTTGTCTACAAAATGGTGCAGTTATAGCATCTACCAGATGCTAAATAGCAAAACCTTGCCCTCTTGGTTGAAATACTAACATTAAATCAGATGTTGACAGTTGAGTTGTGTGTACTTTAATATACAGTATACTTCACATAAACAAAATTCCAGCAAAATGTCAAAAAAAGAAATTGCCTCTGGAGCAGTGATATATTTAACTAACCAAGCAAAATATGCATTATCTTGCAATGTGGTCCAATACAAAATGGCTACTGTATTTAACCCTAAAGTTAAATTCTCAATTACTCAAATTATTATTAAAATAACTTATATTAAGATAAAAATTTACCAAATAACTGTAAGTCTGAGCTTTATTCCACCATGACAGTAGGGTGAGGTTCAGAATACTGTAAGGTTTTTTTTTTTTTTAATTAATAGTGTGCAGTTTTATTATGCAGTAAAATTCTGTCATTACTTACTCATTACATGTTGTTCTAAACCCATAAGACCTCCGTTCATCTTCATAACACAAATTAAGATTTTTTTTTTTATAAATTTTTCGTAAAAATGCAGTTCATATGGACTGTTATACTGATGTACTCACTAAGTTTCTGGTTCTGAGAACATTTTAGCTGCTTTGCTGTCTTTGGAGGGTAAGAAAGCTCAGATTTAATAAAAAATATCTTAATTAGTGTTCCAGGATGAATCAAGGTCTTACAGGTTTGCAATGACATTAGGATGGGAAATTATTGACAGAATTTTCATTTTTGGGTGAAGTGTCCCTTTAACTGACCTGAAAAAGCAACTGATTATCCATTTCATTTATTTATTTATATTTTTTTTACATGTTTGTCTCATATTTCTAATATACTCAATGCAAATTCATCAGTCATTGCTGCACATTTTCTTCTTAAAAAGTTAGGTGTACCAAGTTTCAAAAAAGCCCTTTCTAAATTCAGAAATTTAATAAATTCACTCATGGATTCATTTCCAAATTGAAAGCAGGAGGCTTCCGGTGTGATGTAAATCATTTGACGAGAGTGTAAGTGGTTTGTTGTGCAAAAACGAACAATTTCCTGCATTTTATTCTTCTTTTAGTTATTTACCTACAGCAGCTAATGAATCAAAAGTCTCACATTCACAGAAAATAGCCTGCTTCTTCATCGCAAAATAAGGTAAATAAAAGGTGACAGTCTGTGGCAAGATTGAGAACGCACACATTTCAACACAAAACAACAAAACAAGTTCAAGCTTGTGCAGCTAGAAGCTGTCATATAAATATGTTTTGGGTCTTAACATTTTACTAGTCTTCTCATTCTGTAACATATGGATGACTACATGATGACTGAACTTTCATTTTTAAATGAACTGTCCCTTTAAGCCTTCTTGTTTGCTGAAACCCCAAGAGATTCGAATTTCACAGGATATCCAAAAGATGAAACCAGCGTAAAGAACACAAGCACAGTTGGAGAAGCTACAGACCAGACAGAAAACACAACACCGCAGTTTCCACACAAAGCATCACTGCTGGGTGACATTTTCAAACCACAAACCTTGAAAGATGTCAGAACAAGACAGGGAGAAAATCACCTAATTATCTTCACACAAATAGTACAGCTAGCTAGCTATTTAGCAAAACAATACACAGCATATCCCTATTGGCTGTATCCACGTTGCTTCAGCTCACGGTTATCATTTTTGACGTTCCCCATCATCCATGGCATCATCTTTATGAGCATATCTCCACACCAGGTGCATGTCATATCAGTTTGAGCTTTTTTATTGTTGTTTTTGGATGAGTAAGGGCTGTAATTATCTAAATTGTCACATGGCTAATCACAGTGCTGATTCTATTGAATGGTGAAGCCCACATTTGATGCCAAGTGCCAAAATCAGTTTGACAACCTGGCCTGGATACTTAATTAATTTTCCACCACGGTCTTCTCCCTAACACTTACTGATGCAAAATTTCACGCTAACTGTTCTCGACACTGCTATAATTTCCAATTAAGTCTTATTTTGTCCCAATGCGCTAAAATACACTTGAAGATACTGAATGGTATTACATGAAACAAAACATCAGTGTCTCTTGAAAGCAGTATTGTACAGTGTAATCCCCAGTCTGATCATACGCACGTTTACACACAGGTTGTAGCAAGGGCAGAGTGAGAAAATCAGACACATAAGCTGTGAATGAACCCTCCAAGGAAATACGCGCCAGACATTTCGACAACAACCAGGCGCTTCACATATTGTTTCAAGGGATGTGTCCACAGCTGTTAACGTTTGCAATGCAGCATGGGATGCAACCCATTTGAGGGTGTGAGTCTAGCTGGAAACCAGCGAGTGCATCTGGAGTGCGTGCAGCAGCAGAAGCCTCAAAAATGTCTTACATTCTCAACAAATGATTTAAGCATCAGCAGCCTGCAGGACTGAGATAAGCGCTCTACTTCACTTTGAAGGACGCTCGTATACTTTGACAGCCCACTCTGTAATTTTAGTGCCAGACTCCGCTGACGCCGGAAGAAGGAGCACTTTGAACAGAGCCCAGACTCTCTAGCATAACACAATCATCTTGACATGCTCATCTTCACGCTGACCTTTGGGAGGAGCTCTGTGGGGTAAGGATCTGTGGATATACACTAGCCAACAGGTGATCTATATATTTGATCACGCTGTCAGCACTTTTTGCTGGATAGGGATAAAAAATGCAGAGAAAAACTTGGACATATTTAGTTCAGAAATTGTTATTCATGGGCAGGGCATTAGGTGATTTTTTTGTGTGGCAAATACATTCATTTCATCAGGAATCCACAGCCAATTTTCCACACTCATGCCGAGCGGTTACTGTAAGAACGGGAAGTTATGTTTCGGCTTGAGTTAGGTTCGACACTGCATGATGTCTCGGGCTGGAATTCTCAGAGTGGCAATGACTGGCGTATTTGTATTGCAAGCTCTGTTATCAGCCTAACAGTGGAAAATTAAACCACATCCATACCCGCTGGGCTGGATTGGCTTGTAGTGGCATGGTTAAAATGAGAACAGTCTGGGCCGAAGGCGGAAAAGGGCCTTCCTCATGTGATAGGGAATTTCGCATGGGGCCAAAACATTTCCCCGTGTAGATTCCAAAACGGGTTCAAGTTGGTCGACACAAAATGGATTTTTTCAAAAGTGAATTCTGTGTGAGCTGTCCATTTATTGAAATTGTTCATTTTTGCTCACAAAACAGTGCAGGAAGAAAATGTTTGAACATTTTGTAATTTTAGTAAAATCTATATTCAATATATTAAAGTTTTTAAATATTAAAATTTACTTTGTATTTTTTATACTCACTAACAAAATAAAGTGTGTTATGAAAACCTGAAGTGAGTAGAAAGGGAATGTAAAAGGTAGGGCAGAAGCAAGGCAAAAGTAAGCTTTAATATTATTTCTTTTTTTCATTACTTTACTGCTTACCAATTCTGAAATTAAATTATTGTAGAAAGTACATTGACAGTTCCAAGGAAAAAACATAAAAACAAATTTGTTATTTAGTGTTTAGTGATTGTGTGGTTTTAGGGATATTCGTGTTCAGTAGTAAGAGAAAAGAGAAAGTCTCAATTTCAGGATTTTTAATGTCATGTTGTGAAGCAGTAATTTTCTATTGCTACTGTTCCCATTCAGTCAGTCACTTCCATGTCACGTCGGTGACCAACGAATAGGAATCTCGCTTTGAGATGCCAAAACAACTCTGCGTGTATGTAAACACGCCAATGAACTTCATTGGCATACGCTGATTAGGATCAGCTGAACCCAATCGCGGCGCGAGTATAAGGCCGATCCAGCGTTCATTAGCTTTTCACTTCAGAGCCGAGCTGTTCATGCGAACGTTCTTGGAGCCATTTCTACTCTGAGAAAGTGACGAAGAAAGGCTGGTGTTACGGCGTTGCAGCCATGGTGGTTCCAGTCGAGTGGCGGTAACATTTGTATTGCACTATCTGCATTTGTTTACCGTGCGTCCATCTTAACTGTTGGCTTCAGCCTTTCACAAGAGAGCAAAGCTAAAAGAGTACTCACGGTTGGTACGTCTTTTTAAAGACGCTCCTTTCACGGAAGTATGTCCTACCATCCATGCGTTGTTGGATGTGGCCGTTACCTGGCGCCAGCGTACAGTCACGAACACTGTCTAACATGCCTGGGCATTGAGCATGCTAGAGCGGCGTTCGTGGATGGCTCATGTTCTTCTTGTGGGAAGATGACCATCTCGGAGATGAGGACAAGGCTCAATTACATGGCCGGTGGCGAGGTCCCTATTCCTCTTCTGCGTTCCGGGGTTTGCGCTGGCAGTGTCTGCGGAGCTTCCAGTTCCGGGGGAGAGAGGGCAGGCCTTACAGGCCTTTTTATCAATGAAAACTCTCTTCCTGCTCCCATTGGCCACCATCAAGAGGGTAGGGGACCTGCAGGCATTTTCGGTCGACGATTTGTGCTTCAAGTTTGGGCCAGAGGAATCCCAGGTAACACTGAGGCCACGGCTCGGCTACGTGCCCAAGGTTCCTACTACTCCCTTTCGGGATCAGGTGGTGAACCTCCAAGCACTGCCCTCGGAGGAGGCAGACCCAACCTTACTGTTGCTGTGTCCCGTCAGAGCACTACGGTGTTACGTAGACCGGACACAGAGCTTCAGGACCTCAGACCAGCTCTTCGTTTGTCATGGAGGTCGGCAGAAGGGAATGCCGTTTCTAAGCAGAGGATGGCCCACTGTAGGGTGGATGCCATCACCCTGGCTTACCAGGCTCAGGGTGTGCCCTGTCCCTACAGTGTACGCGTCCCTTTAGAGTTGTGTCTTACTCTTGAAAGAGAATGACTTCTGCATGTCCTACCTTGGACGTCCCAGTGTCCAGTTACTTATAGTGCGGTACTGGTCCATGTGCAGAGTCTACCTTCCTTCAGACCAAAAAAAGGGGGTAGGTGACTCTCACATGGGGCTGGAAGGGACAGTCTATATGGCACTTTGGTAGGGATCCCTATTCGTCGGTCACCTACGTGACGTCGAAGTGACCGACTGAAAGGGAACGTCTCCGTTACGCATTGTAACCCTCGTTCCCTGAAGAAGG
>JAUCMU010000002.1:4609532-4623181 GCA_032275025.1 Enteromius treurensis | reverse complement strand
CTCAAAGGCAAATCGGTCTCTCTGGCAAGTTCCCATATGTAACGTCTCCGTTCCCTCCTTCAGGGAACGTGGGTTACAATAGTAACCTAGACGTTTTCTTAACCAACATAGATGACCACTAAACTAAACCACACAAGTTAAAAGCCAAAACATTAATATTATGGGGTAAAGATCTAAACACCTGTATTTCATCCACTGTAAAAGCATACACAATATACACAACTTCTGCCTTATTTTTTAGTCCAAAGGTTTCATAGAGATTTCATATAACATTATTCCCTGTAGAGAAACAAAAATGTGAATAAAAGTGCTGTAAGCAGTAAAACTGTTTCCATTACAAACCAGTGTGCTTGTAATTAAGACAATACATTAAAATAATATTAAAAATAATATAGTAAGACACACTAGTTTGCAATATCAAGTGGCAAAACAAGCAGATTGACACTGGAAGCAAAACAATTTACAGATGGCCAAGAAGGTGGGGTTTGAAAAAGTTGAATTGAGAAACACTGGCTGGCATCATGTCCAATTTTTCTCATAAGCTCAATTCTCTTGAAGAAATTTCCATAGAAGATGTGAAATAATCATCTTTTTCCAGGCTATTGCAAAATGACAATGATATCCTTTCTTACGGCTGTTTCCTTAGAAACATGTTTTTCCATATACTTTGCAGATACTCAACCAGGAAATCACTTTCTAGAGAAAAATGAGTTATCTTGATTTATTAACAAAATCTCTGCAATCAAATTCAAAGAAAACAATAGTGTTAATCATTTTTTTTTACTCGGTTACTATTATGCTACGGTGTATGTCTACTTTTAAAAATTTCTAGTGAAAGGAAAAAAGGATTATTTATTCATTATTTAAAAAAGGAGCTATTTAAGCACACATCCACACAATAATAAATGGAATCATGGCTTGGCTGGGACCACTGGCACAATGTTTGACAAAGGCTTCGAAGAAATAACATTCCTAGAGGCATTTCCTGTACAGACAAAAGAAAAGGCCCTCCAAACCCTTATCCAACTAAAGTCAATGCCCCAGATGTCATGTAAAGCCTGCATGCACACTGTCTAAAGACAGAGCCAGATTTTGCTCACTGAATGCACAGCTCACCCTAAGGATATGCCTAAAATAAAACAAACAACCCTAACTCTATAAATACTTTAGTAGAATAAAACTTTCATAACGTTTTCTTATTCATGTTAGAGTGCTTTTGAATAGAGGCAAAACTACTGCTTGTTTGCCCCTGATCAGCAGGGACCATTGCAATTTTTCTCATAATACTCTCTAATGCAAACTGTTTATGTTTCTGGAAAATCAAACTATAAAACGAGCCATGGAGTTCTTGCGTCCTATTTCTTATGCAGAATGTTTGCTTTAATGCAATCCCTTTTATTATTAAGAGTGATTATTGATCAACATCTATTTGTCCTTAGCAGTAGAACAACCTGATCTTTTCTCTCAAACATCTCTGGCAGCTCTCTCTATGAATTCCTGCTCTTGTGGATATATTTGTGAAATATGTATGTATAATATATAATTCAATGCTTATTATTTAGGATTTTTATCAGACACTGGGTCTTATCTCTTGATAACTGATTTAAATACACTCCACCTCGCATTTTAGAAGTAATTCAACCAAAATAAAAATTAACATAAAATGTACTCAACCTAAAGGTATTTTTACTTTAAACCATTGCTTCTGGTCAAAATATTATATCCATTATCATAACGCTTCATTCATTGCAAAAAGTCCATCCCTTTTGTCCTAAGAATGCTACAACATCTTTATTTAGAACTATTTCAGACTGTTTTAACTTTATCTGCACAAAGATGTTGACTCAGGGACACGTCAAACTTAGCAAAATCAGGTTCATGCGACGGCACCCATTCATGGTCTTAAATTATACCTGTCAAATCCATTAATGTTAAAAACAACGCTCCTATATTCAAATTTAATTTCATATTTAATTTATTTGAATTGGTATTAGGAGACAGGTAATTATAGAGTTTACTTAACCTTTTTCTTGCTACAGCTGTTCAAGACAGCACTGAATAATAATGTGATTTTGTCAGACTATTTACTATTCACTGTGCACATCTTTAAGATGACTGCAAGCAAAACCAGGTCACTTTGCTTTTAGCACTAAGCGTCCTTGCTTTGAATGTCCTAGTGCTGCAGCTACAAGTGCAGTCAGTGAAAATGAAGGTACAGTAAAACATGACACGGTGTAATTTTTTACTGCACCACAACTTCTCTTGAGCATTTTTCCACATCGTACCTTGTGAGTCTCATGATAAAACGGGGTTCAAAAAACACCATAGGCACTTAAGTTTAAATGTTACTCTTTGTCAGCAGAAAGGTCCCAATGCTTGACAGCTGTTGTAAATGTATGGGTTTATTTTGGGCATCTTGATTTAGATCTTAAAGAACCTAAAAACCTCTCACAGGAAGTTAAAAACAAAGCTTCTTCTGAGATTATAGAGAGTTACGTCACCTTTTTCCGCAGGGGTGTGCAAATTCATTTGAATGGTTGAATCATCGAATCACACTGTCCTGACAAAGCACTATTCACAATAAAGCAATTTGTCTAAGTGAAATCAAAAATATGTCATGTAATACAGTTACACTGAAATTTTACTTTGGGTGGAACTATCAAAGTGTGATGCAACAGAAATAATATCTTGTATTTTATCACAGCTGGATAAAATCAGGGTTTTCATCATTCAAAAGATTGGGGTCAATACGTTTTTTTTTAAAGGAAATTAATCTTTTATTGCACAAGGATGCATTAAATTGATTAAAACTTTCATTTGTGAAGACAAATGTTAGAAGATATTTTTATTTCAAATAAATGCTACTCTTTTGAAATTTTTATTTATCAAAGAATCCTGATTTTGTATGACAGGTTTCACAATAATTTTAAGAAATGTTTCTTGAGCAGCAAATATATTATAACGATTTCTGAAGAATCACTGAAGACTGAAATAATGATGCAGGAATTTCAGCATTGTATTACCAAAAAAATGTACATTTTTTAAACATATTCAAATGCAAAATAGTTCTTTAAAATTGTAACAGTATTTCACAATTTTACAGTTTTCTGTATTTCTGGTCAAATAAATGCAGCCCAAAAAGTCTACTAGTGTGTCTAGTAATTTTGTCCCACACATTCAGCCATCAAAACATGTTTTTGGACACATTTCTGCATTTTTCTGGCAGGGTCACCAGAATAATAGAACATTCCGATCAGAAAAAAAGTCATTAAGGCACAATCCGCAGAAATACAGCACAGTCTACAGCCTCCTTGCTCTGCCGTTCCAGAGTCTCACCGGCTTCAAACGATGCCATAAATTTGCCGCCATTATTGATCTCTTGTCTTTTTCTCAGGAAGTGAACCAGAGCAGGAGAAAGCCTCTCAGTTTCTCAAGCCTTGTTGTCCCTGCTTTGAGTAGTTTGCGTAATGGTACCTGACAGATAAAGAGTTTTAGGAGCCACTCTCACAACTTGCTTTGTTTTCCACTCCACCATCAATCAAAACAAAGACACTCTTGTTCATTCCACCATCACTTTGCTTTTATAGGGGCTAATGTCCAGCAGTGCAATGTTGTATATGTACATTTGCATGGCACTTAAGGGAATTACAGGAGATGTAGCCAATCAGAGAATCCATTCTACTGTCACGGGACTGCAGAGTTTCCGTCAATAAAACTGCATCAATTAAACAAGAACCATAGAGGAACAGCTCACCCAAATAAACCAAAACCTGAATGGATTTCTGTCAAAAAAGATTCATTTCAAAAGAAAAAGAAAAGAAAGAAGGCGAATGAAGAATGAAGCTGCCTAAATTTCAAAAGACATTATTCAGTTTTAATGTGCTTTTTTATCATTTTGGAGCTGGACATATGTGACCCTAGCCCACCAAACCAATCTAAAGTGATTGAAATTGGAATTTAAACATCATCTGAAAGCTGAATAAATAATCCAGAAGGTGCAAAAAAAAATTTGAGAAAATTGCCTAAATTGGTCCAAAGTCCTTAGCAATGCAAATTACTCAGCGAAAATATAGTTTTGATATATTTACGCTAAGAAATGTACAAAATATCTTCAAGGAACACGATCTTTACTTAATATCCTAATGATTTTTGGCATAAAAGAAAAATCAATATATGCATTCTGACCAATTTGTCTGTTTTGGGCTATTGCTGCAGATATACTACTTATGACTGGTTTTGTACTCCAGTGGTCACTTATAAGTCTTCATTCATTTCAATGGGAAAGGACTTGCCAGGATATTCTTAAAAATTACATATTTTGAAAGCCATATATGTTTGAAATGACCTGAGGGAGAGTAAAAGATGACAAAAATTCACTTTTGGGAGCATTGTTCCTTTGAACATCCTTTGAGAGCTCAGCATGATGAACTAGCGAGAACTACAGACCTTTGCATCTGGAGATATGAGCAAATTGTTGCTCTTTCAACATGGTCTATTATGATAATTACAGAGGGAATATCAGAGAAGGCTCAGTACTCTTTTAGTAAGGCTGTTCAGCTTGCATCCAATGAGCAGAATAGTACATGGTGAGCGAATGCGGAGGAGGAAGGTCGTAATTGGCCTGTGAATAGATTTGTCATTAGGAGGCACGGTAGGGTAGCCCCCACTCATAGTCCTGCTGTGACACATCTGTCTGAAGAACTGGGGTCAGTAAGCCAGAACTACAACATGCATTGATTATTCTCACTGTCCTCTTCTATTTTGGTGATTTCACGTAATAGGGGTTAAAAATATTCTCAACATAGATATTTTTGTTCTTTGTTAAAACCATTTGGTGTTTATTTGTAAAAGTAGTGCTAATCAAAGATATAGATTTTGTACAATAAAAGAATGACTGATCACCACCAGATTGATTTTAAGCCTAATATAGCCTTGGGATAGTGTAAATTGATAGGCCATGAAAAGAAAATGAACATTTATGGCAAGCCTGTTGGTTTCATGTAATACATTCTCAAGGGAAGTCACAGGAAATGTGACACTTTTGCCCGAGATGTCAGATATGTATATATCTATAGCCGTAGCTTTTCATGAATGTTAAAATATCCCTCTGGTTCTGTTCAGATTGACCTTCATATGAAAGGTTCCATGCAGAAACCTGTGTAATGTATGTTAATAGTAATGAACCCTTTTTTCCCCTTTAAATTCTTATCAAGTGAAAAGCCATTGCATTTATTATTTTTTCATATTCCTCACCCCCATCAAGTAAATTTGGAGCATCTTAGAAAATAAACTTGACAGATCTATTGTGCATTCAAAGGTTGCTAAGTTGCTAAAGGCATGGGATAGTTCTGAGGAAATATGTTGACACTATGGCAGATAGATATGCGGTTATAATTGCTGCAAAAGGTGGACATGTCAAATATTAAAGTTAAAACTCACTTCCGACCAAATGTTTCATGAACATTAGGAAATTAAGGAAGGAGGAAGAAAGGAAGGAAGTGACATGTGGCCAGGTATGGTTTCCCATACTAGGAATTTGTGCTCACATTCAAGTGCACACTCTCTCACACACACACACACAGCAGTGACAAGTGAACAACCACTCACACACACCGTGAACACACACACGGAGCAGTTGGGGGAACGGTGCCTTGCTCAAGGGTCCCACCTCAGTCGTGGTATTGACGGTGGAGATTGCTCTGGTTATTCACTCCCCCCACCCACAATACCTGCCAGATCCGGGACTCGACGCCGTGACCTATGGTTTACAAGTCCCCTAAATCATGTTCTGGAGCCAAAAAAGGTCATCATTTTCAGATCTGTCAGGTGTTCAAGTTTGTCACCACTGTATTATTTATATATTGTGTATATATTTGACATGCACTAGCTTACAATACTTTTTTAAAAAAAACATAAGATACATAGGTATGTGATGTTAAAAACATGTTTGTAGCATGATTATCTTGTTGCATGTTGATGGCATGATTAGCATGTTGCTAGCATGATTAGCAAGTGACTAGAAAAAATATTAGAACAATTAAATGATTGATAGAGAGAGAAAGAGAGTTTTAGAATATAATAATTAAACGATAGAACAATTGATAAATAAAGAAAAAATAGAATACAAGAGATAGATAGATAGATAGATAGATAGATAGATAAAAAGATAAAAAATGGCCGTAAATTTAACTGTAAAAAACTGTTAAATGGTTAATGCTAATTCCTGTTAAATTAAGGGAAACACCGTTAACTGACATTCCCAGAATTCCCTGCGTTGCATTTTACATTTTGTTTGAATTTGATGTTTTTTCTTTGAAATAACTAGGTTTCTTCTTAGTTTTTTGTATAAGTTATGTTTATTAGGGTTGTATGTTACATGTAATGTTGTTAAATGAATGTTTATTGCCCATTTTAGTTTAATAATTCTTACCACAATGGCGTTAAGTGCTTGTGTGAAAGACACTGAGCACCTTCTATATGTTTTACTATTTAAAAGCTTCTTGGGATGAGCTTTGGTTCATCGTGTCACTTTCTCATAACCACCTGCATTTGGTAGTTCTCAGTGTATTTCAAAGGAACAAAATAGATTTCACTATTT
Source organism: Enteromius treurensis (assembly GCA_032275025.1). Taxonomy (NCBI): domain Eukaryota; kingdom Metazoa; phylum Chordata; class Actinopteri; order Cypriniformes; family Cyprinidae; genus Enteromius; species Enteromius treurensis. The sequence goes on along the minus strand of JAUCMU010000002.1, from coordinate 4,616,583 downwards.
TTACAGTTTGGTAACATTACGGTATTTAACTGTAAATTTAACATAAAACCGTAAAACTATTGACAACCCCAGCTGCCGGTATATTACCGTAAAAATTATGTTTTTTTTTAAAATTATAATAATATTATAATGTTACAAAGTATTCATGTAAAAACTATTCAGGTGAACTCTCTATTAATCAAAAATGCGTCTTAAGAATTTTTCAACAGTTATACTAATAAACAAAAAGTTTCTTGAGCAGTAAACAGAATGATTTCTGAAGGATCGTGTGACACTGAAGACTGAAGCAATTGTGCTGAAAAATCAGCTTTGCATCACTGGAAGGAATTATATTTTACAATAAATTTACATAGTAACCACTTATTTTAAATCATAATAATATTTACAATTATTACAAATTTTACTGTATTTTTAATGCACGTTTTATGCATGCTGTACTTTAGGACAGATAATATACGCAGTTTAAGTTTGTAGAGTGTGTATATATTTATGAAGGATCATGTGACCGGAAAGATTGGCGCAATAGTGCTGAAAATTCACTAAAACCAATTATTTTAAATTGTTATAATATTTCACAATATTGCAAATGTTACTGTATTTTTCTGTACATTTTACATACCCTGAACTTTAGAACAGGATATGTTTGTAGAGTGGGTTTATATTTCGTAAGCATCATGTCACACTGAAGACTGGAGCAGTGATGCTTAAAATTCAGCACAGCACAGTAATAAATGTTAAGTTCAAAATATATTCAAATAGAAAACTGCTTTAAAGACTTAAACTTCTACTCGACTCCAAACTTCTGAGCGCTAGTGCATGCGAATTCAAAGAGAACAGAACTATGGGAGTGACGGCAGTCGGTCCACGCGCTCTCAATCACCTCCAGCCAACACGCTTCCTTTATCCCTTTCTGAATTCAGCACGATGCAAATGGCCTCTTGTGGAAGGCATATCATACCCATCCACCTCTCAGGGATCACTCCAGGGATGCCAGCGGCTCCGAATTGGCCGAGATTCCCGAAGGGACACGAGGGGGTTTAAGCCTCTGCAGTCCAGTAAACCCACAGGCCTGCAGCCCTGGGAAATGTGGCTAATTGTGAGCACCTTGGCTGCGGGTCCCCCTTCGCCTTAGGTTCGCCACAGCTCAAAAACAAGTCAAACGGTGCCCAAATATGGAGCAAGTGGGCCCAGAAATGTAGGGGGAGCGTGTCTTTGAGTTAATCTGGATTGGCGCCGATAAGAGGTGGCGTTCTTTCCTGCCGCATATCGCCGTCTGACACCGTGCGGAGGCTTGGGTGGATCGCGGCGACGCACATTGGAGCACTGGAGGCGAAAGCGGTGCATGCCAACGCTGGACACTTCCATACCGGCATTCTTCAACAGCACGGATGGCATCTCGAAGCCCGACGCTTGCTTGCTGAAGCGTATCGGTTAAAACACAAAGTCTGGGCTTTAAAGATTAGGCTGGGGCTTGTGAATTTGGGAAACAGGTGAAAATGAGATGCAAACGTCATTGAGGTAAGATAAAACGTTGACAATCAAAGTTAATATTGACTGTAAGTAGTTTCAGAAATGCTCATGACCGCAATACCGTTGTGTCTTTTATAATTGGTAGGAAATACCCACACAAACGTGAAAGCAACCACAAAATCTTAAGGTCATACATTTCCTTCCACACCTTCATTCTTTTAAACAGCTAGTTTAAAATAACTACGCTTTGTTTTGGATACTCGGATACATGAGCACATCGCTCTTATAAATGTGAACATGAACGCAAATTTTGGTAAGCTTATTTAAATGCGTAACGTAACGCAATCATTCAATTTCAGGAGATACTCATCAACAACTTTTAAACGAGACGGCGGCGTATACACGCATTCACTCTGGACTAGTCAGTCTGGACGGGTCAGAGTTTTCTTTTTTTTTTTTTACAGCATGCTAATCGCTTCCCCTTCATACTATTTGTGAGTTTTTGTCACCAATAGCAGCACAAATCAACACAAGGCTCCTGTGCTTGTTGTGGAAAGACCAGTGATGGTTTGCTTCAAGTAAGCCGTAGGAGTTTTTGAAACGGAAAGTGCCACAACAAAGAGCGAAAACACGAGGTCCCGTTCAATACGATGAGTAACAGTGAGTAATTGCCAGAGTGTGGAATTCATTGTAGTGGTACGAAGATTCTAAATGACATTTAGAGTATTTCCCTAATTACAGTAAAAATGATTTCTGAATCTGTAGTGAGTTTCATGCCGTGGGAATACTGTACATAGACGATGACTCATTCTCTTGAAAGAATTACAATTTCTGCCACATTCTGCAAGTGCAACTCATTTAAAATAAAGAAAAACTTCATTCTGGGGTCACAGTACACACATATCTCCCATATTTATAGTACATAAACATTCACATATATTTAAAAAGAATGAATAACTTTCATATATATATATATATATATATATATCAAGCGTTGATAACTTGTTACCATGGAGAATGTGCTTCCTATAATAAAAAAATAAATTCTTCGACCCACTGCACTGACATAAACTATAAGACGCCCACTTTTAATTGTACCAGATGATTGACAGAAAGCTCATGACATATCTATTTATGAGTGACAGAAAATAGGAGTGGCGGTTTAAATGCAAGAAGCTTATGGCATTTTATTCAGAGTGAAATGAACATGTCTGATTTATAATAAAAGAATATTTAACAAAGAAATAATCGTTCTCAGACACTGTCCTGTAACGTTAAAGACTCTTATAAGAAATCGCTCAGATTCTGTAGGTAAATAGCAAATACGTATATGCAAATATGAGTGCATTATATATGAAATGTTGCATTACATCAACTTAACTGCAAATCATTTATGGCACATTACAACATAGTTTTTCAATCTACTGAAGATGTGGATGAGTTTGTTTCTTCATTAGATTTGGAGAAATGTAGCATCACGTCACCTGCTTACCAATAGATCCTCTGTAGTGAATGGGTGCTGTCAGAATGGGAGTCCACACAACTGCTAAAAAACATCACAATAATCCACACCACTCAAGTCCATCAGATAATGTCTTCATGAGAAACTGAGTGTTTTTAAGAAACATATCCACCAAGATGACGCCGCCTCGTTTGAATCAGAAGAGAAATATGCAAAGATCAAGCACTATTTGCAACTAAACAGAGTCCTAAATATGTTAGTGATGTGCGAGGACAACATGTGATGGTCTTTTTCATCGGAGGAAGCATTATTATTGATTATGGACTCGTTTGGAGGGTTTGGATAGCCTGAGAGCGAATACATTTTTGTTCATTTTTCAGTTTTGGGTGTTCTTTTTTTTGGGGGGGAAGCAATCTTCATTACGGTGGCACTGGCCAATTTCCTGACACAATAAGTAGATTCTGAAGCATGAATTAAACGTTTTGGGCGAGTTACTACATTTTGCAGACAAGCAATTGATTTTTGATGTCCAATAAAACAGTTGTGACTGTTGCACTTAGAGTTTAGAGAAAAATTGACCTACGCGTTTGAGAGAAACACAGTCATGTTTGCCTGCAGAGGTGTCATGACTCCTGGTGAAGCATTCCTCGTGGAATAATAGTCAACATACCGGATATTTTCATCCATTTCTCTTGAAATTTTTGGGAGTCATGGAGTTTCAAATAAAGCGTAATGAGAAAATAACAAAGGCATCAAGAGACATAAGTGGACTAATGGAAAGTTTGATTGTGTTAGTCGAGCCATGTTTAAAAAAACAATTCCTACGTGCAATTAAACACTGTGTATAGTACCGCCAATTTGACTTCAATTAAAGAGTGAGCTATAAATGGTCTGTTTGGTGATCAAACGTTCACGTGCAACAAAATGTAGGGTCCCAAACCATTACGACAAAAATAATGTCGCTCCCAAGGGACGATACCAGTATCTGATCCTTGGAAGTGACAGCTGATGGCTTCAGAAAGATAATTAACTTTTCAATTAGAGGTGCATCTGACATTGCAATTGTATCTACTTGAATAACTAAGGAGTGAATGAAGGAGATGCAGATGTATTATTACTGCAAACAAACAACGTGCTTTCGAAACAGATGTCATGATTTCTGATGTCTTTGTGTGACAGCAACATCAAAGAGCAAAGGCGAAATACGTGCTGAAATAATAATTACAACTAAGCGTTTGCACAGAGTAAAATCTCCCAAAAGAGGATGAGCAGAAAGCTACATCTCCATTTTTCTTCTTTAAATTACGGAACCCTAAACACACGACTAAAAACATGCAAATAAACACAAACGGACAAATAAATAAATACAAACACACACACACAAATAAATAAATATATAATAAAATCTCTCTTTTTTTTTTTTTTTTTAAATCAAAAACATGCAAACAGACCTAGATTGAAAATAAGACACATCCAGAAAATACAACATGCCAACATAAATAAATAAATGCAAGGAAACACACTGAGGTAAATCCAAAATAAATGCATAAAACATGAAAACAAATTCAAATACACAAAATAAAACAGACATAAAATAAACAAATAAATGCATAAACAGAGATGCAAACAAATACAAACAATAAACTAAGTAAATAATACTTACAAATGAAGAAATACAAAATAAAACATTCAAGTAAATGGATAAATAATCCAAAACATGCAGAAAATCCAAATTAAATAAAACTATTAAATAAAAAATCCAAACGAATAAATACACAAACATGCAAATAAAAACATTTATTAATTAATAGCATGCAAACATTCTAAAATAAATATGCATGTAATGAATTAAAAAAAAAAAAATACAATAAATTTATTTGATTCTGGTGCTGACTGGATTGGTAATGGCACCTCAGAAAGACCTTTGTTATCTGTCCAAACACACAACTGTGTTTGCGTAGAAGATATACTACCCACTGAATCTGATAGATTAAATTAGTGAGAGTCTATTAATTTTGTGCTAATATCACGGACCATCCTGCGTTTTTTAATTGAGCCGAGCTGCAGGACTGCTGCGGTTCAGAGAGGAGAGGAGTCCGTGTCTGCTCATTAGACTAGCCGAGATCTACACCTGGGGTTCAGCCAAACTCAAGGCCGAAGGCCGCGGAAACAGGGGCCATAATTACATACGGAGATGCTATAGAATCATTTATGGTAATGCAATCACAATGAATGTTTTAGTGATCCTGGGAAAAAACAGAAGGGGGGGGGGGGGCAACGTGTGAATGCAAAGCCATCAATTCTGCATTTCGAGACCAATGGGTCTCAGTGCGGTCGATTCTATCAAACAGAATCCGGCTGTCACCAGAGTCCAAAAATAACCTCATCTCATCTCCATCACAACAAGGTCTTAAATCAAATATCAGCTTCTGAGAAGCCAACCATCCATTTATAGTTGCTTTTACATATTGTCTGCAGCAAAAAGGCGCCGTATCTGTCTCTCGAAATGTGTCAGGAATTACAGCAATTTTTGCCTTCAATTCCAAAAACATGCATTAACCCCCTCCTTAGGAGGTGCCATCGTTCTTTTCTGGTGCAAGCTAAATATCGCAGCGAAACACGGCTGTTCGAGGCAGCAACCTGGCAGCCGGATGAGAATAACCCAGCACAGGAAGAAAGCATCCATGTTATCATGCGCACACATGTGGCCTGTGTAAAGATTAAGCCGTATTCATCCCCGGCTGCCTGCTCTTCTGCCTCAGTCCATCACAGATATGGCACCGATTCAGCCAGGAATGCAGGAGAGGTGCCACGGATTTCACACGCTCCCCAAATCGGCGGGACCCGAAACGCCGAGGTGTGGTGCGCCGGTATCGCCCCCCTCCCCCTGTCGAAAAAAAAAACACGTTTGTGAGAACGCCGACGACATTCACGCTCCCGATAATAATAATAACAATCCCAGGAATTCCCTAAACGTCAGCCGATTCTGGGAATACGCCGTTCTCTCTCTCTCTCTCGCTCAAATTCGTTCGAAATCGACACTGTATATCTATGATGTTAAGAACAGCCTTGGACGCTTTCTAACCTCGGATAAGGGTTCGGGGGAAGAGGCTTATGCCGTCAGAGCCACGTCGGGACCCTCTCCGTGTTAAGCCCCTAATAATTCCTGCTGTTTGGTTCAAAAGGAGACACACAAAGACCAGACAAAGCGATGAATGCCGTGTATATGGTACTAGACGGCCGCGCGGACAATGAACGAGCCGCGCTCACAAAGGAGGCCTTGCCGGTGGGAGCGGCTATTAGGCTACGTCATTCTTTCAACCAAATTCATTCCTAAAATCCAGATTAGGTGCAAAACTGTGTATAAACAGAGACATAAGCATCACAGACCTCCATACAATTAAAAAAAAAAATAATTCATGAGCATGACTTAATGTAAGTATTTTGTTTGTATGCCAAAAAAAAGTCGTTCGTTGTCATGTTAACAAACAAAACTTGTGATTTTAATAATGCATTAGCAAATGCTGAAATGAACATCAACTAAGATTAATAAATGCTGTAGAAGTATTGTTTATTCTTAGTTCGTTAACTAATGTTGTTAACTAATGAACTTTATTGCCTTACTGTTTTTGTCATTTTCAGTGTTTAAAAAATATGCCTCAGGGCTCTAGACAAACTTAAAAAAAGGCAATATTGACAAGGTAATGACTCATTAATAACTCATAATAACTCATTGTCTACACTGAAAGAGACTGTTGTCATGCCGCGCTGACTGCCAAAGTCTGTCTACACTGGACACGACAAAACGATGCAAAAATGAAAATCATTTGAAAATTGTGACAATACGTCATAAATAGAACGCAGCGTTAGTTTTCTTTCGGAAATATGCCGCGCCACATCCAGTATAGACAGCAGAATAGGTTCTATTGTATTTTGTCGCGCCGCACCGATGTAACCGATGACAACGATGTAACTCGCTGCATTGTTTTGGAAACGAACTAGCTACACAAAACTGTTTCCCAAACACTGTGGCATCTCCGTAATAGGGCCATTGTTAATGACGTCACACGCATGTCGTGAAGATATACCTTCTGCTATTAAACTGATTAGAGATCTCCA
>JAUCMU010000002.1:4583905-4600308 GCA_032275025.1 Enteromius treurensis | reverse complement strand
ATGAGCCATTTTAATCTAGATTAATCTAGATTAAAAAAATTAATCTATGCCCACCCCTAATATATATATATATATAATACAGCGATCTGATCAGTAAAGAGCTTGAACAACACATTATTGTAAGACACAATATAAAACTGAAGCTGAGACTTTGCTATTGGGTGGCGCACTATAACAAATCCAATGGAAGACATAAAATATTATTTCCAAGCATACGGCCTCACAAATATTACACATAATATAATTTCTTCTAATAATCCCACATAAATGCTTTTGGTGTATTAAAAATTAGTTAAATAAGAGAGCTACAGCATCCCCCAAAACGAATGTCGACTGAGTGTGTGAGCTGATGTTAAATTCAAAAGTTGTTCCTGTTCAGTCTTTTGATAAATATCATATTCTTGATATTAAGCAAGTTCTTAGATCTCATCCCAGTAACATGAAGCAGCCGCTCGGAAGCAACAATAATCAAATATGACTAAATTAATTTAATCTAAATTCAATCTAGTTTTAGACTTCATTTTTTAATTTGGCGGCACTAAAACGCTGTGGTTGTAATTCTCCACAACCCTCTTATAAAAGCTCTTGCTCCGCTTAAGAAAAAATTTAGCTCGCTCTTTTGCCATTTCTTCAGCCAATCGAAGGGGTTGTGATCAGTGTTTCTATTATCGATACATATCGCCTTTTAAACCAACGCACGGACGCGCAATAATCCTAGACTACTCAATCCAGCAATACTAATCATTAACAACAGGTGTGCTCGAAGAACCAAATTAGCCACATCATAATTAGCACGATGATCTAATTTTAGATGTCTCAATTCAACTCGGATGTATCAAGCGACGTATGAAGAACGGACCCCAGGTAAGGGGGCCCTCTACTAAGTTTACTGTTCAGTTTATTTGCTTTGCCTATACCTTTTTCTTTATATAGCCTAACTAAATCGGCACATGGGAAGCTCCTTTCTCAGTTATAGTTGCTTAGATAAAGTACAATTTTCCTTTAAAAAACAGACATTGATATTTTAATGTTGTTTTACAGAGTTTAACACCCAGGTGGTTTAGAAATGAAATCATGTTGAGCATATCTGAATGGTCAGAGAACTCAAGGCACATGGCTGAGTGCTTCTCTTTCTGCTGTCATCCACAAAGCTGACAGTGTTTTTATTAAATTATACAGTATTTTCCCCAATCTTACAGTAAAGTCTACACCACTGCAATGTGTCCAGCTAAACACAATTGCAGATGTTGTATGAGATGAAACTGGCTGCGAAACATCCAGAGTGTGTTTGTTTTTACAACCAACAATGTTCATGACTCGGGGGAATAGTAATCCTCCGACTGCTGTGCTGCTGATTTCAGATAAATTGTCTTTTGTTTATTAATGACGTTAACATATGCATACTTTGCTTGCAAGAGCTGTGTATGTGCACAAGTGCACATGGCAAGATTGTGTTTCCATAGAAACACAGTTTTGTAGTTTTATTGGCATGGACCCTATTGCTAATGTTTGACACTATTGCTAATGTATCGCTGTTACTATTCCATTTACGCAAGTAGATTTTTTGACCATATTTTTTCAAGCATATTTTACCAATTCCAAACAAAATTAATAACTACTATGTATTTATGTATATAACTAATTATGTATTTATTTATTTTATTTAATCATTTGTATAATGATTAAATAGAAGTGATACATAATTTTTTAATGATTGCTGGGAGTGAAAAACTCATATTCCTGTGTGAATAATTAATAGGTTTCTTTCAAAGATAAAGTAAGTCAAAAAAAAAAAAAAGATTTTTAAATTTAACTCAGACCGAAAGTCAAAAAAGAATAAAGGTCCATGGGAAGGATGCAATACTAATGCAAACCAGCCAAGAAGTGAACTGGGCCCAATTTAAAGAGTGTCCTGGTGAAGTGGAGTACGTCTCAACAACCTCAATTAAGAGACTATGAATCTATGAGGTGGGACCACTCAGAGGCCACACCCACAATTTCCAGCCTGATCCAGGCGGACCAGTACCAGTCCAGAACTTTTGGGAGGTCTGTTGAGACGCAAACAAGACCCCTTGAGCTTGGCTTAGCACCCTCCAAATCTGGAGGTGGTGGAGCCTCCAATCCCTGGGTTTTGGCCCCTGCTTCGACAGGTCGTCTGCACTCTGGTTGAGGCACCCAGGACTATACTGTAGACTGCATGCCCTCAGGGAAAGCAGCTTACCCTGGGCCCACATGAGGATCTGGTGTGCTAGTTTGCAAAGCATGCATAACTGTAGACCCCTGTATTGAACAAGGACCTCCCAACACAGGAGCCTGGGACAAGGACTAAGATTATTTCACATGACTAAGACATAAAGGCATGATTATATGATCTTGATCATGCAAAACAGTTTGCCTCTCTGGTCCTGAGCCACCCCTGTACAGCAGGCCAAAACATTTCACACTGGACACTGCTCCCATCAAGCCTGACAGTCTTTGAAACTGTTTCATAGTGAGTGAGTGGTCTAGCATGAATTGATACAAATGCGTGGTTGTTGAATCCCACCACACCACACAAAGGTACAATTTTCCTAAGGAGAGATCGCACATGCTAATTTCACAGTGCTTCAAGACATGTTTAAGAAGAGGCATATCTTGGATATTGGTGTGTGTGTGTGCCTGTATGTATTAACTGTATAAATGGTATATTGCATTGTAATGTAACGTCACATATTGTAACCCTCGTTCCCTGAAGAAGGGAACGGAGATGTCACGTCGGTGACCGACGAATAGGAATCTCGCTTCGAGATGTCCAATCTACTCTGCATGTATGCAAACACGCCAATGAGTTTCATTGGCATACGCTGATTAGGATCAGCTGAACCTAATCGCAGCGCGAGTATAAGTAGGTCAGCAGATCTAGCGTTCATTAGCTTTTGGCTTCGGAGCCGAGCAGTTCATGCGAACTTTCCTGAACCATTCTACTTTCTACTTTTCCCTGTTTGCTTCTGCCTTTCACAAAAGAGCAAAACCTAAAAGAGTTGGCTCACGGGTGGTACCTCTTTTTAAAGGCGCTTCCTTTAAAGAGGAATGTCCTACCATCCGTGCGTTGTTGGATGTGGCCGTTACCTGGTGCCAGCGGACAGTCACGAAAGCTGTTTAACATGCCTGGGCATTGAGCATGCTAAAGCGGCGTTCGTGGATAGTTCATGTTCCTCTTGCGGGAAGATAACTATCTCGGAGTTGCGGACAAGGCTCACTTACATGACCGGTGGGGAAGTTCCGTATGACAGTGAGAAACTCTCCTCGGGGAGCGCCTCCTGTCGCCTGCACTCCGACACTGATGGAGTCTCCATTTGGACAGCCTGGTCAACCGGAAACTGTGCCAGATGTTACTTTTGGAGCTTCCCCTGAAGACCAGATGTCGGTTACTGCATCGGGAGGAGAGTACGGTTCTGGAGAAAAGGCATCCGGTACTGGAGCGGCATCTGATGGGCACTCAACCAAACCGGATACTGATCCAGAACTGGTCACTATGCTTTCCCGGTATGAGGGAAAGCCGATATGAGGACAAGGTTTTACAGCCCATACTTCATAGTGCCCAAGAAATGTGGCGGGTTATGACCGATCCTGGATCTGCGAGTCTTGAATCGAGCGCTTCATACGCTTCCGTTCAAGATGTTGACTCTGAAATGCATTTTCGAATGCATCCGTCCCCAGGATTGGTTTGCAGCAATAGACCTGAAGGACGCGTACTTTCATGTTTCAATCCTTCCTCAACACAGACCATTCCTGAGGTTTGCGTTCGAAGGTCAAGCACATCAGTACTGCGTCCTGCCCTCCGGGCTCTCCCTGTCTCCCCATGTGTTCACCAAAGTGGTGGAGGCTGCCCTGACTCCCCTCGGTGAGAAAGGGGTTTGCAAACTTAACTACCTCGACGACTGGCTGATAATAGCACAGTCCAGAGCTCAGTTGTGCGATCACAGGGACTTGATGAAACTCTGTCCAGTGCAGAGGATCTCTTTTCTCGATATGGAGTTGGACGCCCAGACCGCACGCCTCACAGAGGAACGCGCCCAGTCTCTGCTGACCTGCTTGAATACGTTCAAGGACAGGAAGGCGGGCCCACTGAAACAATTTCAGAGGCTCCTGCGGCATATGGCAGCAGCTACAGCGGTAGTCCCGTTAGGGCTGCTCCATATGAGACCGCTTCAGCATTGGTTACACGATCGAGTCCCGAGGTGGGCGTGGAAGCGAGGCTCGCTGCGGGTCCAAGTGGCTCCAGCCTGTCACCTAGCCCTCTCCCCGTGGTCAGATCTAATGTTTCTTCGGGCAGGAATACCCTTACTACAGGTTTCCAGGCATGCTGTTGTATTCACAGATGCCTCTACCAACAGGTGGGGTGCCTGGTACAACGGGCATGCAGTCTCAGGGGTTTGGACGAAACCTCATCTGCATTGGCAGATCAATTGCCTCAAGCTGCTAGCAGTTCGTCTAGCTCTGGGTCGCCTCAAGGAGCACCTACAGGGCTGTCACGTTCTGGACTGTACGGACAACACATCGACCGTTGCGTACATCAACCACCAAGGTGGTCTACTTGTTCGTCAATTGGTGTTCTTCTCGACGAGAAGACCCCTGTAGATGCCCGCTGCCCCACCACTGGCACTCCGGTGGTCCCGATAGTACCTCTTGCTCGGTTTTTAGATGCCTGGATAGGGCTCAGACCGTCTCAAAGGCTCATCCGGACTATCCGGCTCGGCTATGCGATTCAGTTCGCCTGGCGACCTCCCAGGTTCAGGGGCATTCGCTTCACGATGGTGAATGCAGACAATGCCCCTGTCCTGCGTGCAAAGAATGCTACTCTTCTGATGAAGAGAGCAATAGAGCCGGTCCCTCAAGCTGATATGAGGACAGGGTTTTACAGTCCATACTTCATAGTGCCCAAGAAAGGTGGTGGGTTACGACCGATCCTGGATCTGCGAGTCTTGAATCGAGCGCTTCATATGCTTCCGTTCAAGATGTTGACGTCGAAATGCATTTTCTTATGCATCCATCCCCAGGATTGGTTTGCAGCAATAGACCTGAAGGACGCGTACTTTCAATCCTTCCGCAACACAGACCATTCCTGAGGTTTGCGTTCGAAGGTCAAGCATATCAGTACCGCGTCCTGCCCTTCGGGCTCTCCCTGTCGCCCCATGTGTTCACCAAAGTGGTGGAGGCTGCCCTGACTCCCCTCAGGGAGAAAGGGGTTTGAATACTCAACTATCTCGACGACTGGCTGATAATAGCACAGTCCAGAGCTCAGTTGTGCGATCACAGGGACTTGGTGTTACAAAACCTCAGCCCGTTGGGCCTTCGGGTCAACTGAGAGAAGAGCAAACTCTGTCCGGTGCAGAGGATCTCTTTTCGTGATATGGAGTTGGACTCGGTCGCCCAAGTAGGTGGTCTACTTGTTCGTCTACTTGCTGTTTCTGCAGCAAGGGTTGGAGTCTCCCTCCACCCTTAAAGTCTATGTGGCTGCCATCGCTGCAAACCACGACCCCATCGATGAAAGTTCGGTGGGCAAGCACGATCTTGTCATCAGGTTCCTCAGGGGGGCCAGAAGGTTAAACCCTCCTAGGCCTCCTACTCTACCCTCCTGGGACCTCTCTCTCTCGTGCTGAGAGCATTGAGAGAAGGTCCCTCCCTGCCGTTGAGCTGAAGTTTCTATGTGCCCAAGGTTCCTACCACTCCCTTTAGAGATCAAGCCAATTGTTACCCTGAGGATCTCAGGGGGTATTGGTAAAAGAATTACCTTCCCCAGTTCTTGAGGGTTTCAATCTCTTCTTATATTCCTTATGCATTGATATTCATGATATATGTGAGTTCTGTCTTACTCTTAAAAGAGAATGGCATTCCGTATGTCCTACATTGGACGTCCCAGTATCCAGTTACTATATAGTGCAGTGCTGGTTCATGTGGTTGAGTCCCATCCCAGAGACCAATCACAGGGGGTTGGGAGACTCCCACATGGGACTGGAAGGGACAGTCTCTATGGCGTTTTGGTAGGGATCCCTATTCGTCGGTCGTCACGTCCCGTCGCCATAGAGGCTGTACCGCCGCTAGGGGGTACTAATGAACGTTAGATCTGGTGACCTACTTATACTCGCGCTGCGATTAGGTTCAGCTGATCCTAATCAGCGTATGCCAATGAAATTCATTGGCATGTTTGCATACAGGCAGGGTAGATTGGACATCTCGAAGCGAGATTCCTATTCGTCGGTCACTGACGTGACGTCTCCGTTCCCTTCTTCAGAGAACGAGGGTTACAAGACGTTTTTTCACCATAACAGTGATTTATAAAAAATAAAACTGATATTTGTTGAGAAGGGTCAATAGTATGTAGAAAAAAGGTTTATGAACATTTGTTTTTATACAGTACATTTATTTTTGTACGAATATATTACAAATTGTAGTGATTGTGCTGTGGGCAGTCTGCATATATATGCTCCCAAACTTGACTGTTTAAATTGTTGAATGGCTGATTCCAACACAGTCTCACCTCCAATTCGTACCTATTTGTACGAGGTGCCAAATTCGTGCAAATTTTGATTTTGTACAATTTGTCTAAAACCACGTGACGGGTAGGTTTAGGAGCGGGGTTAGGTGTAGGTCATTCCGTACAAATTCATACGAATTGAAAACTCGTAAAATACGTAATATTTAGAATAAAACCTTATGAGTTTGTACAAATTTGTACGAATTAGCCACCTTGTAAAATGTACGAATTGCCGTGAGATCAGGTTGATTCAAATTGTATTGCAATTAGTGGTCATTTGCCAATTTATGAACTGAACTCTCTTCTAGAGATAAAGTTATTTGTATTCTATCGCATCACGGCTTCATGTGATGGTTCACTCAAAAATGAAAATGAACTCATTAGTCATGATTTCCTCACATCATTCCAAAACCACAGTATATGCATTTCTTTTCCCTTATATATACATATAGAGAGAGAGATTCTGAAAATGTCTTCATGTTTTTGGGTTAATTAAGTAGTTTTAGACCCCATCGACTTCAATTATATGAATAGAAACATCCTCCAGAATATCTAGTTGCACTGTATTTTCAGGTATGTGCACTTACAGTGTTTGACCCAATCTTCTTTTTTGTTTAGCAAAATAAAATAAGGCCTTTAAATGAACTGTGTACCATCCCTTTAATAGCATTGTTTACGCATTAAAATACAAATAGTGAAGGCATTTCAAATTGTGTTTTAGCATGGCAAGTATTGTATCTCTCAGCTTATCTAATAAAATCCAACTGCAGTCAAATGAATCAGCATTAAAAGAAGTGTTACATAGGCATAGGCTGATCAATCTATGTCACAACATGTATTAAAAAAAAAGGTTCATTCCCTGGAACCCCCACTCTTCAACAAATTAATATAGGCTAGGCATCTTATAGAAACATAATCTTCTCCACATTTGACAGTATAATGCAGCTATTCACTTTTCTAACCTAGTTAATACTTGCAGTGCTAATGTTACATAGGTAATGGAAGACTTACCATGATGGTAAGTCTGATTTTCTGTGATTCTACAGTGTCTGGGACAGGAATGAGTTAGGAAATGTCACATGACATTGTAATGGCTGAACAAATTGAATGCAGTTAAATATGAGTCACCATGCCTGTGAGATCAAATAAATTTGCTTAATGTAATAAACAGATCTGTGTTCATCAAGATGACTGCTATTGCCTATGAGCTAGAACCACGAAACACAATACTCTAAAACCCAAATATAAATGTGCAAAGAGTTGGAGCACTCTGGAGCTTTGGGTCTTGGGTTATATTACAGTCTAGATTTGGACCTCAAGGGCTCTAGTCTTGGTCAGGGTCTCAGGGGTCTGCAATGGGTCTTGGGGGTCTGGTTTTGACTCCATCCCCTCCATCAACACACACATACAGGGAACTGAACCAATACTCCTTTTTCTTATATCCCTCACCCAACTGAATATAGACTTGTAGTGTATTTCAAATCTTAAAAGTATATTTACTGAATCTGCAAATAATAGAATATTATATTAATTAAATAAAAGGCCACTTAAGTGTCTTTAAGTGCCACTTAACTTTGTATAACTTGAAATTAAAAGTACCTACTTTAAAGAACATTTAAAATAATTATGTTTTTTGCTGTAGTTGTTTTGATTTATTGCCTTGTATAAATTGCATCGTTACAAATGTGTAATAACAAATATTTAAATGCATGACATATGTTTCAATATGACATTGAAAATACATTAAAGAATATTTTGGTTTATAATAGTTTGTCAGTACATTTAGCAGTATGCACTTTCACATATTTCATCATTTCAAAAGCCAAGAAAAAAACAAAACATAAAAATGTAATTAAGTCCTACTTAAATGCACAGCTGATGGCTTTAGACATGTTGGCTAAACATTTTTGTCTTGGATAAGTGTTAGAGACTTAATTTTAATCTTAGTTATGGATTTTGTGTTGGAATCAGATCTGTGTCTCTGACCTGATTGATTTCTTATCGACTAACAATCAGACCAGCTCTGGATCACTCATTGTTGATTGTGATCTTGGGTAACTAATTGAATTAGAAGATGTTGGCCAACATCTACGCAAAGCCAACAGAACAGAGGGACCCAGTACTAATTAAATTCATTTGCCCATATTTTGTGTCATACTTCTCACTGCCCAAAACTGAAGTTAATCTTTCTTCGTTTTTACTTTACACATTAAAATTCCAGACATTAATTTCCAAGTCAGTGCTAAAGCTAATGCCTGTGCAGAACTGTTTTATTGCATAGTTTTTCAGTGGTTACCGACACATATTTCGATTCGCTTTACATATTAGTGCATAATACACAGCGTTAATAAAATATTTCACCCAAAAATAAAAATAACCCTCATGTTTTTTCTAAATCAAGGTGTTTTTAATGAAACAGATATGTGTCCTTCCCTTGAAAATCTATTCACCCAAAACATTTTTTTTTAATTTCTTGTGTGTTTATTAGAAATTTTGTTTCAGATAAAATACAGTGTATGAATAATATAGAAACCTTTTATTCTGCTTATTTTGTCCTTTTTGTAAATTAACTTTTGAAAAAAAGAGCACCATAGACATTCTGCTAAGCATCTTCCTTTATGATTTCACAGATTAAAAAAAATAAATGTCATATAGTAAAACAGCATTAGGCTGAGATATTTATCACAAATCTAAATTTTATTTGAACTAACACTTTAAAAATGTTTATCAGTGAAGACTTTTATATAGAAGTATGCTAATGAATGCACTGACAAGTATTCATGGATACAAATAATAAATATGTTTGTAAAAAGACATGTATAGTAAAGTTGCAATTTAGCATATTTAAAGTATATTTAAAATATATTAAAGCTGTAGTCCATAAGTTCTGGCTCTTTGTCGCAATCTAAAAATGTTTGAAACCTGCAATTGAAGTCGTTTGCAGAATGATCATCTTTACGTAGACCGTGCACAGCTCCTCAGTGCAGATGAATCTAATATTTTAAGAAGTATGTGTGACTGCCAATCAAAGCACCAAAAATAGATTTTGGACAACAACATATTTTAACAATTTAATAAAAAGAAATTGCCGACTGCAGCTTTAATACCAAAAACACATTTTAATTTGTTTACTTGAAAAAATCTTGCAGACTTATTAACTTAAAGTTACTCAGTTTGTTAACATTTTCATAACTGGCTTCTGAGTAAACTTTATAAATGTAGTGCAACCCAGGTGAAAAAAATGCACTTCCAGTGTACTTAAAGTGCTCTTTTTCATGCACTAATTTTATACTTACAGTTTTTCTCAATTGCTTTGGCTCAGTTCTCAAATGATTTTTTTTATTTCCCAAAACATTAAGTTCAGATCTCTGAACAATTCGCTTCTTTTTCACATCAGATTGGAATTTCTTATTGATTTGAGCAAATTGCAAATGCTTTGGCACATGTGTGCAAAGAGTAAATACAACTTGTTGATCAAAACTGATGACTCGATTCTCACTTAGACTGTCAAACACTTCAGAACTTCTCAGTCATTTTCTCAATCTCAATCATTAGAGGCAAATTACCTCTAATTTGAATCAACCATTTAACCAATCAACTTTGGGAGTATATACATGTATATATAATGTATTGGTAATACACAAATATGAAATGTAAAGTAACTGACAAGAGTAACAAGTTTTTACTTTACACGAACAGTAATACACTTGTATTGTATATACGCATGTACAAAAATAAACACTGTATAAATACAAATGTTTATAAATTTTTATTTTTCTACGTACTATTGACTTTTCTCAGCAAATATGAGATTTTTGTTTAAACCCTAAATTTTTATGGTTGACAACTAAACATTTTGACCAGTGTGGCTCACACAACGACAACAATACTTTATATTTTGTTGGCCTTGGCCAAATTATTGATACAATAACTAGGTTTTGAAGCATGAATTACAGTTTTTCTCAGTCGCATTGGTGCATTTCTCACAACAGTACTTACATTTGCTCAAAACTATTAGTGAAAACTGCACAACCAGTTGATAACCTGAAAAGCGTGCCACTTGCTCAAAATGGACAGTTTATTGCTCAAAAGCAAATATTCATGTCAATGAAAGTGTCAGTGTCGTCAAAATGAAAAGTCCCGACACCATTGTTTATGAACAAGTTAGTCCAATGGCTTTGTCATGTTTTCATTATGACGGTTTACTATGTAGATTTTTTACAATGCAAAAAAAAAGTCCAATTTTGGTGACACTTCCTGAAGACAGCACTATATACTATTTGCACAGCCATTTGAAAACTACAGTAAAGTTAGACATTACTGTATGTAGTAACATAAGCAAATGATAATGTTATAAAAGAGCAGAGAGTTGAAAGCAATTGATGCTTGTCTAAAAGCATTGCAATTTGTTGGAAGGAATGAGAAACTGCTACTATGATGTGCACACGTGACTAATTGTTTTGAGAAATGCATTAACTTTTGTGCAAATGTAAGTACTGTTGTGAGAAATGCACCAAAGCGTCTCTTTGTGAGAAAAACTGTAAGTAACATATCCGTGTTATTCTCTCGCTGTGAGCGCTAATTCTCAAAGGTTTTCTGCAACCATGATGCGTACACATTTTTAATGGTCTATAGACCATAAATAGAGCCCTTTTTGGTTTTCTACAACAAAAAGGCCTGAGATGTAGCCTACAAGCTTACAAAAGAAGCATCACATAATGTATATAAGTTGCCACATACTAAGAATATGTGAATAACTCCACTTTGCAAAGAATTTCAGATAAAAGCTTTTAAACTCTAATGTTATAATATGTTTCAGCAGAAACAGAATGATCGTATAATAGTCATTTTCCTAATTCCTGAATAAATCGTCTGTTTTAAACTAATTGAAACAATGGCTCATTTATTAAGACATTGACTGGTGGTTTTAGTTTGATATTGAAAGTAAGCTATAGTTTCATATTCAATATATTTCATATATATCACATTCATCTCCTCACATTATTCATGCAATCGTATATAAAGAGATAAATGCAGTGTAAATGCACTCATTGCATCTCTAGCTGCATTAAACAGTCTGTGCAAAAACATCTAAATGCTATTTTAGATGCAGCTTGTGTGCCACATCTGAAGCCCTAAATGTTCTAATTGCATTTATTAAATAAATATATGAATTAACATAAAAGAAGATACAGGATATATTTAATAAGATCAGAACATCTCCCCTTGGAAAGAATTTAATGGAGAATATATTGTCCCTTAATGGAATTATGTATTTGTCCACTCACTCACTCTTTTCATTTTATTTTACTTATTGATTTGATTTGGATTTGCTTATTACTTTTGAGTATTTTTCATTTTTTGTCCTGGCTTCAGAAATACTGTGAACGGTTTTCTTTTTCAGTGTTACGAAATCGGCCAGATAAATATTAACTGACAATGGCATGATCATCCCAGTTTCTTGGAATCGAGCCATGGCTGTAGAAATCCCCTTTTGACTGCCAGGTAAGGTTACACGGGAGTGCCATTTTCAAGAAGTCATGCATATCTAGCCTTCAGGTATGCAGAATTTTACCGATCTTTACCTCCAGATAAGCAGAAAATTCCGATCAGACTTTGTACCCATAACACAGACCGAACCTGGGTCTGCTGTTAAAGGAAACCGGAAGCGCTAAAGCTATTTCGGGGCTAAACAGTAGCATTGGTTTGCTAAATGGACCTTGCAAGTTTACCGTTACGCTCAGCGGGTCGTTTTATTGATAAAATGTGCTCTCCTTGTTTTGAATCTGTCTTTATGTTTGTGCAGTGAGCCTGCGATGATTTGAGATCTATTGTAGTTCAGGGACAAAGGACACTCTGGAAAGTCCGTAAGATTAGTTTGTTTATGTTCCAGCCCCAGTTGGCCATGGGTAATTTCACTGATGATGGACAGGTATTTCCTAACTTTGATGTAGAGCACAAAAACTATCCACCTGCTTGGCTAATTGTGTTTTGGATGGGTGGGAAATTTGCAAGTTTTGTTTTGATTCTGTTTTTCACATTGCTATCACGTGTAACAGAAGAAAAAAAAACCTGGGGGAAAACACAGATGAGTTTCAAAATAAATAACCTGTTTTGGTTGTGGTTTTACAATGTGATCAGTCCACGTATATGTATATATAGCGTCACAATTTCTAATTATGATTATTTCATTCATTGTGTCCCTATACTATAAGCCTTTTTCAAGGGAATACTGCTTTAATCTCAGTTAATAGCTTTTTCTTACGAGTCGATTACCTCATATCAAGAATTGTTGTATTAGCTGACAGGGTAAACAAACTGAAATTAAAACCAGTCAAAAACATTGCATTACATGAAAAACATTTACTGAAAATATAGAACATTTTTACTGCTAATTGCCAAAGCAACATTTCTCATTTAATTTAATTATGCACTTGATATACTAAAATGAAATTACAATTAAAATGTATACTTTGTGTGCAAAAGCTTGTTGATTTAACATTTTATTTAAAGGTTATCTTCTGTGTTCATTTGACGGCCGGTTATAAAAGAATTGATTGCCATTTCCTTATTCCAGTAAAGTTTGATAAATGGGTCAACTCAGGAAACCATGCTGTTTATGCAGGAAAATGGCTGTTTTTGTTTTTTGTATTTTCAGTTCTAAAGGTTGCAGCAGAACTTTGCTACCTTAGCCCCAATATATCAGTGCCATAACCACTTCTGGAAATGGGGCACCACATTACAGTCATCATGTTTGTGTTTGATACAAAAAAATATAGAATTTCTGTCAAAATTAACCACACATTTAGTTTTCTTCAAGTACTGATAAAGACTGTTAAATGCACCTCTATCACAACTGTTGTTAAAAAAAAAAAAAAGTCACTCCCCCGTTTTTTTATTACACGGGGGATACAAGACAAGGTTGTGCATTGTCAGCACTTTTGTTTACATTAGCGATTGAGCCTTTAAATTTATTTATTTCTGAACCCAAGAGTTGCAATCCAAATATCCTTAATTTGATTAATCATTATGGTACGTTCTCTGGTTATAAAATTAATTGGGACAAGAGTGTGCTCATAGGATATCTAAGCACCATCTATGTAAACCTAAAATACAGGGAGGGCTTGCACTGCCCGATTTCCTTTACTATTATTGAGCTGTAAACCTTAAGGCCTTGATTTCATAGACAGATTTTACACCGGTGGAGGAGAATTGGTTGGTGTTGGAACAGGAGGAATGCCTCCCTTATTCGATTAATGCAATACTTTTATCACCAAAAGGTATAGCTAGTTCACTTTTATAATCACAACCCGGTTATTCACAATTCTGTTCGTAGATGGAAACATTTCAAATTCACACAAATTTCATTTTTGCTCTCTATATCAGCCAACCCCTCTTTTTGCCCTTTAACGTTAGATCCCAATTATGTCACAGCTACACCCATGTATCTGGATACATTTCTGGAAAGATGTCTTAGGGATGGCAGTACCATCTTCTGGCTTTGAAAGGGTTTAAATCAGGTGAAAAGTCCATCTATGGAGAGCATTGGGAAGAACTTGCAGTAGAGATTCCAAGTGAAATCTGGGAACAAAGTCTTGAACAGATTCACAGATGTTCCATTAACGCAAGACATTGTCTCATTCAGTTTAAAGTACTTCATAGGCTTCATTACTCCAAGTGTAAATTGAATTAAATATTTCCAGAAGTGTCTCTATTATGTGACAAATGCATGTCTCATGGTTATGTGTCCCAAATTACAAGTCTTTTCAAATACATTGGGCATTCATATTGAGCCAGATCCTATATCAATTATATTTGGAGTTTGTGAAGAATTTTTGGGACAGTTTGTTTCATATGGGCTGATATCTGCCAAGAAACTTAAAATTCTGATTAATATGTTTATTATGCCTTCCGTACCTGCCTTTGCCACTGGATAGCACTTTGGGTCATGTTCTTAGGTGGGAGGGAAGTATTTATTAATTGCTTTTGTTGTGTTTATTTATTTTGATATTACTATTTCTTATGTTTATACTTTTGCCAATACTATGTTTAAACGATAAATGCAAGTTTTATATGTGTGTATCCAAAAAGTGTAATTACAAATGACTGTCTTTAAAATTTCAAATAATAAACAAAAAAAAGGCACTCCCCTAAATTTGATGAGAAATTGTGATTATTTAAAAGGGAAATAAATATCAGCATTACACAGAAATCACAGACAGATGCTGGTGGTTTCGGAGCTTAACAGCCACTTATAAAATAAAAAAATACTAACTATGATAGAGCACTTTTTAATGAATTTACTTGCACTTACTGACCGCAGGATCAATAAGATTTCATTGGGTGTTTTTAGATTAAACACTGCCCTCTGCAGGCCAACAGTTGCTCCTGCAAACTAAACCAAACTACAACCACCATTTGAAATTGTACAAAATATTTAATTGATTTTCTTCATCAATTAAAACAATTTTAAGACATTTAAAATGATTTCTTTCACAGCTAACTCAATCAACCACACATTAAGACATTAAAAGCCACTGTATGGCTTGACAGTATTTTGCTTAAAAAAGGTAAAAAAAATAAAATAAAAAAAATTAAATCCTCCCCTCGCACACACACAAATGCATCATGCAGAGCAGAATACTTCTATTGCATTATGGCTAAATTAACCTGAGAACATGATGTAATTAATCTTCCCCATGCATTTCTCACATAAATTAGATCATATAAGTCATTTAATCCATTCGTAAATATGACAGCTAAATAAATAACAGTCAACGCAAATTGAATGAACACAAGTTTCATTCACTAACATCAAGCAAGGCAACCGTTAAAGCTAGTGACCTGTTATCTAGGTGAGGAATAAATAAAATGAAAATAATAGTAAAAAAAAAGCAGATTATAACATGTTATTGGTTCAACCCTGATGCTTGAGTGGTTATTGCTAGGGAATAGACAGGACAACACATTAACATGAAAAGCAGGAGAACAAAAAAAACAAAACAAAAAAGGGGTAGTTCCTGTCCACTGCTGAAAATAATGACACCCTCAAGCATGCACTTGTAACTATTCACAGTTCAACCAAAAACCAAACCTGTCTTATTTTCTTCTGCAAAACACAAAAGAAGGGAAAAGGTTTGTAAAGGAGCAGATTGGACATTCAGCAGTAGCACACAAATAGCAAATTATCCAAGCTGCTCTTTTCCATACAATGAACGTGAATGGTGACCACAATTGTGCCTGGTCTTCTTCACAATTGAGCAGCAT
The DNA here is from genome assembly GCA_032275025.1 of Enteromius treurensis. NCBI lineage: Eukaryota > Metazoa > Chordata > Actinopteri > Cypriniformes > Cyprinidae > Enteromius > Enteromius treurensis. The sequence continues at coordinate 4,584,524 of JAUCMU010000002.1, read as the reverse complement.
GGTCTTTGAGGTTGGAAATGATGAAAGAGTTTACATTACATCTAAACTGGCTCTTTAAAATGTTCAAACAGCAGGGGTTTTTGTTTTCGTACCATTGCAACACCGTGGATTTCATGTAGCCCTTCAATAGAATAACTTATAATCGTCTCTATAATGACCTTGTGGAACATGGCAGTAAAAAGGCATGCACAAACATAATTTTCTCTCTCTCGTTCAATACAAAGGCAGCAGAGCAACAAAGGCTGACAGTTCAATAGCTTGTCGGAAGCATAATGACTGTTGCAGTCTTTTAAATTGCTTCTATAAAATATCAACTTCGGTTTATCGACTTCTCTCACGTATTTGGAAATATGGAGATGCTTTAGACCTGTTAGGTCCAAAATTGACAAAGGCAGATGAAAAACAAATCTGGTTTCCATTCGTAAGGTTGGCAGTGGAGTTGAGGAGGATGACCAGCTCATCTCTGAAGACTGGGTTTGTAAGAGGAAAAGGGGGTGTGGTCAGGGTAGCCAGTGCTACCTGGAGTTCTGAGGGAGGAGTTTCTTAAATAACCCGCTCACTGATATGTCCACCCTCATAACCATGGCGACCCCCAGTATCAAAAAAACACTGCCCACGA
>JAUCMU010000002.1:4539535-4574585 GCA_032275025.1 Enteromius treurensis | reverse complement strand
GTTATATTTTAATATTATATTGTTACATAATGTAAATTTTTTTTGTAAAACAGGATGCATATATATATATATATATGTGCACATACAAATTCTTTCTTGCTATTTTTAAATTACAATAAAACTACATTATAATATTTTTATTAATATTATTATATTATGTTTATTTTTTTCTAAAATCTATCAAATAAACCATTATCCATTCATGTAATGTTTTTTGATTATTTTATTAATTATTACTATTTATCATTTATTTTATTATTTTATTTTATTTTCAGGGAATTCTAAAACATCACACCTATAACATGTTTTTGACCTTTCATTTTATTTTTGGCAGCTTATTTTTTATCAAACCTTATTATTTATCAAAATTTAACAGCTAGTTTGTTTTGTGTTTCATTTGTTTTGGGATAATATGTGCTTAGTTAACATAATTAATTAATGAAAACAAGTCAATAATAACCATTCAGTTCATCCTCGATTAGTAATAGATGGCCAAATAGCTAGCGGTTTATACATGATCTGCTTGTGGAGTAATATGAACACTGTATATGACAGAAATTAAATGACAATATGTTTTTGTGTTTGCAGTCATTTCAGCCTCTCTGCAGTGTGATGAAAGGACTAAATTACCAGAAGAGAGAGGTAACACTATTTTCAGCTGGTGTTGCATATTATTACAGTCAAAGATTTAAGGGAAAAAGATCCACTCTGTGTTTTGTCTGACCTCAGCGTTTGAAGAGAACAGCACGACTCTAACACAAACGGGTGGGTCATTATTTCTCATGTCAGCCTGCTTTGCTCTGTGTAACTTCTGCTGGTTCTGGAGGTCACTGAAATGACTCACTGATACAACTTATCTTAGTTGGATGCTAATATATCTCAGCACATTAACTGTACGCTGAGATTCTCATAAGCTGACGCCATTTCATATCTGTTTCCTCAGATGAGTTTGAGTATGAGCCAGCTCATGTGAAAGGTAAATGTAAAGCGAATCAAAATGTGGGTTAAGGGCCATTTACTCACGCTCAATATACTTTGACTCAGACAGAATAAATATGAACGACATATATCAGTGAGAAAAGTCTTGTTTTGTTTAAATCTGAATCATCTAAACCTTAACAGATGGAGAGACAAAGGCAGTGACAGACACTACAGGTAAACAGAATTATTTACAAAAATTGAGTACAGAAAATAATAAACAAAAAAATACTGATATGTAAAATAGATAGACAGATAGGTAGAAATATTACATATTTAATACTGTATTTTATTTGACAAATATAAAAATATATATTACAGGGAAGGAAGATGATGAAGTCTCAGAAGGTAAGTAGTGTCTGTCTCATTTATTTCCCTTTTGTTTGCTCAGGATCTTTGTTGAAAAATATTCCGATTAATATTTGTGGTTATGAACTGATTTTTACAGAGCAAAAATTGCTTGAAAGGGAAGATAGTGAGGGTGAGATGACACATATCTGTCACCAATAATAGAATTAAAGTACAGCATAGAGCAAATAATATGTAGTTAGCGTTATGATTGGCAAATTATTATAATTAATAATAAAAATAATAATTTGTATACTGTTTGAATAACCCTAGATGGTGAGAGAGATGCACTGACCGATGCTACAGGTAAAGACTATGACTTTTTTGAGAAGACTTTATTTTCTAGGTAGATACACATTCAGTACAAAACATTGGACATTATGCATTGAAAACAGGGTCTACATTTTTTTAATGAAAATTACTAAATTATTAATAAAACTTCATTGTCCAGCGTTAAGATGTCAAGCTACATCTTACATGATGTGTTTTTGTTGTGTGCTAATGTAATATGTTGTGTGCAAAACGTAGGGGAAATGTTTTTGGTGATTTTAATAAGTTTTCAGATTGTCTTAAATCATATTTTATGTCAAAACTTTGTCTTTGTTAAGCCTATTTGATTTGAAATGTTAGAAGGTCATGACATCTTTGGCCACATTTACCATATTATTGGGGATGGATACAAATATTTGTGTTAAAAAAAATATATGTACTTTGTTTAGTTTTTTTTTGTGGAAACAAAGTGTTCTTGTACTGCCACGTGGTGAATTCTTGTTTGATTTGACGTAGGAGCGAACATCGGAAGTGACGCGGCCACGGGTAGGTATCTCTCGGTGGACACCCGCTTATCACCACGCGAGGGCGACAGCACGTCACTCACAATGCAGACTGGCCTTTGAAGACAGATAATGTGAACTGAACGTGTGGTTTTGTTTATTCAGGTTCAAACTCTGAGGATGACAGTAAGTAAATTCATTTAAATTACAATATAGTACCCTCCAGTAAACAAAGACACCAGGACAATGTTTCCTTTGCGTTGATTTCTATGATTATCTCAATATTACAATATTAATATTAGGCCTATAGAAGATGATACTTTATACAGCAGTTGTATTGCTGTATTATTTCCGGACTTATGTAAGGTTATGTAACACGTGTCTCTTATTGCACAGCCTCTCAACAGAACACAGGTAAACGCTTCACATTACATTATTTGTATCCATAATTAAACAGGAAAGCATCTAAGATGCGTCCTTTCATTAAAATGCAATGATTTTTTTTTCTCATACGTGGTGTTTCTCTTGAAATTCATTGGCTTACTTATTGACTTCAGCAGTGATAATAACATTTTGATAATTGACCACATATTTCATATAGCCTCTTTGTTTCTAGTCTTTAACTGTTGCGTTTTGTTCTTTTGTAGAACACAGTGAGCAGGTTGAAGAGGATGTGAGAAGTTCTGGTGAGTTGTTAATTTAGGAGGTGAAATTAAGAAATGTGTGTGCGGGAGACAGTAAATATAAACAAATATACACATTTGAATCATTGTAAAATTATTTAAATAAAATAAAAAAATAATAATTTATGTTACTGTGACCTTTTTTTCCTAGAGGATTTCAGTGATGAAGAATACGGTGTATATTAATTCTTAAGACCGTGTCAAGCAGCTGTGGAACGCATCTAACATCTTTAAAACCTAAATTCCTAATACTGTATGTACCACTTGGACAAAAAACATGGATGGTGACCTTTCACACAATTTGTGATGGGGTTTTTTCCCAAATAAAGACTGTAAACACTGGTGGGTGTCCAGCGTTCATATAAATGCCAGGCCGCAGGTGGGTGTAATAACAGATGATTACATGGCTTCTTGGAGGCAACAGTCTGAGCAGCAGATGTAGGTAGTATTGGAACATATCTAGGACGGTTATCCAGGCCAGCGCCATCCACAGTCCTTGGGTGCTCATTTGAGCTTTATTTATATCATCTGCATTGTTCCAGCTTATTTTTGGACCAAAGATGCATCCTTGCCGGTCCCCAAGTCCCACAACCTCATGAGGAAAAACTGTATTTTACTGCATACAGAAAAAGGCTCTTGAGCTGTCAAGGAATGCTTTTTGTAGTTGCTGAGGGAAATGTTTAGCTCTGCTGCTAAATACATGGCTCTTCTGACAAATTTTCAGGCCAAAATTTAAATATGTAGCATTTTGCCTGATTTAATAATCATTCAATTTAAATGGAATTGATCACTATATTTGAAATTGTGCATCTATTCAGTTAATATATTTATGTGAAGCATAAAGTGTTAAGCAGTAACACTTTATGCAACATTATCATCCTTTAATTTAATAATGAACAAGAGCCATTTCTCCTTTAAAAATCAATAGGCAAAGACAGGCGATACTGGAAAAGACATTTATTCATTCAACCCCAAAGCCCAGTGGACAACAAAACGTTTCGTCTTTTTCTCTTTGGTTAAAAAAAAAACAAAGAAAAAAAAAAACACAAGAGAAAGAGAAACATCCTTAAGGCAACTACAGCAACTATGTGGAGTCTAAACGTGTTAACTTCATAACCAAATCACGCCAGTGCAGATGAAGCCACTGTCGCCCTCAGTCCAAACCGTCATTTTAACACCCATTCCCACACCAATCTAATAAATAGGGCAATTCATTTGTGTTGCTGTAGGGGTTACGATAGCAAACCTTTGTAAAATATATACATATACTTTGTTTGTATTGGTATACATTCCTCACAAGAACTACAGAAGCAGGTCTACGAGAAGGCAAGAACAGATGCGTTAGACCATCTGTCAAGTTTTACAGGAACGCCAATGGTCTCGAATCCAGCGCAAGGAAACTTTACTCCATTTGATTCACTGTTTCTGAAGTCAAGCGTCACAGCAAAGCATTACTGTAATACTCTAAAAGGAAGAGTCTCATTTGGGTCATATGAAATTTATCAAAACAAATGACTGCCAAATTCATTTTGGCAAAAGGGACATTTTAATTATTAACTTATCTTTTGAGTAACCCTGACCAGTGTAACACTGGTGAATCGAGAGTTGGGGTATCCTAGTAACACTTCATCCAGTATGCAACAACAGCGACCCTTTGTGACAGAGCACAATGGGTCATAATCCAACGTGTGGAGTTCAATTATCTACAGCAAACATTTGAGGACACGCTGCATTTACGAGAGCCGCCAAGTGCATACTAACTACAGCAGAGCTGCTTCTGTGCTTTAAGGAAAAGCACAAGTCTTTGCATTAGCTGCTGAGATGTTTAACTACATCTCCAAGCGCAAGTTGGTCCGCTATAGTTGTTATTAGATGCTGGGCAAAGCAGAGCAAATATTAATAGCTCGATTACAGTGGCGTAAATCACCACAAAATTCTGATATTCTGCAAACCATTGAAGAATAGTGGACTTAAAATGATAAGAAAACAACTGTTTAGTTTACCAAGAGGCCTGTTTTGTAGTGTAACCTACAGAAGAACTAAAAATACATCTGGAAAAGGACACTGAAATTGTATTAAGGAACATGATGTGTGCAACCAATTTACATTGCTGATCAACCCTCACAAGACTCTACTAAAAATGTGTGTGTCATAAGGCTCCATTTGAGTTTGGTTAGGCCTGCTTGAGAAAGTGGAAAAACAACACCCTGAATTCTTCGCACCAAAACACAGCTTCTCTAAGGAACTCAAATTATGAAAGTAATGAAAAATGTATTTCAAATAAAGGCTAATACTGCATTGTAATTGTTCAATTACCTTTAAAAAAAAAATAAAAAAAAAAAAATCCTAAATTCTGTACATAATTACATCAACAAAAACAATGTGATTTGACATATGTACAAGAGGGAAATTAAATGGCAACAATTTTTGAAGACATTTTTCTTCTCTGGCCTATGACTTGTGACCTGGTGCAATGCACACAAATCATTCATTCAGGCTAAAAATAATGCAGCCAAGAATCACAGGCTCTTATTAAATAGGGGCCTTTTTCATCCCCACTCATCACAAGGATGACAGAGGAGAAGTAGAGAGAGACAGCGAAGGTTAAGATATGCCCTACACCTCTCTCTGGGGATCTTGGTTGCAGGTAGGGGGCTCCTCGTGAGCAGAAAGGGAAGCAGAGCGGACTTTCAAGGCCTCACAGAATGACGTGATAGAAGAGGGCCATGATGGCCGCGCTGATAAGGCCGGAAATGGGCACAGTGACAAACCAGGCCATGAAGATGTTTCTGAACAATCGCCAGTCCACTGCCTTCTTGGAGCGCAGCCAGCCGACAGCCACCACTGACCCGACCTGAAAGCAAAAAATATATAAATACATCTTCAACATCAAGCTTCATTCAAATAGCCTCCATCTAGGACTTGATTTGCATTAGTTTGTTTTGCATACAGGCCCATTTTACCTTGCAGTGAGTGGTGGAAACTGGAAGACCAATGTTGGAAGCAACCACAACAGTGACAGCTGAGGCAAGCTCAATGCTGAAACCACTGAAATTAAACAAAACATTGTTTAGGGAAGTCTGCCAGTTGGGAGGTTGTGTTCTGTACAGCAGGTGCTGTCTGATGTGACAACATGGCTGTGTTTATACCTAGAAGGGGTGATGGGGGTCAGGTCCTTGCCCATGGTTTGGATTACTCTACGGCCCCAGACCCACAAACCGACACAGATGCCCACTCCTCCATACAGCAGCAACCAGATTGGAGTTGGTGCACTCGATGTAACGGACCCGCACTCATACACTAGCCACAGGGCAACCAAGGGACCAATTGCGTTACTGAAAGCAAAAGATTACTAGTTAAATTTCTTGAAATGCTTAAGATTATAATGCATTTTGAAATCTATTTTGAGCACTGGGGAGTTCTTGCATTTGCATTACCTGACATCATTTCCTCCATGAGCAAAGGAACCAAAGCAGGCGGTGAGAATTTGCAGGAACTGGAAGAGCATTGATACTTCAGGTCTGTCGGCATCGGCTCTATCCTCTTCCAAAGAACTACGGCTGCTCCCAGCATCATCATCGGCAATCTCCAAAGCAACCTCACCTTCACCAAGACCTTCAGGTGCTCCATTCTCTGCCACTGCATTGCAGTAACTCGTGTAGCTGTCCATGCGGATGCGCTTCCTCTCCTGGGCACTGGCTTTTTCTTTGTCTCCATCTTCGGAAGCACGGTAGTCACCCTCTTTGGGCTTGAAGTCTCCATGCAGGCCAATGATGGCCATGGTGTAGGAGGTGTAGCTGTTGTTGCGGCGGATAGGCCTGTCGCCACCCTCCCCCATGCAGTCTCCCACTTTTGCCAGATGGAGTTTGTGCAGCAGGTCCTTGTAGAGGCCGGAGTCCTTGTGAACTGTGTGGTACTGAGAGTAACCATTGCTAGGAATGTGAGCAGGGCCGTTGGTGAAATGAACATGGTCGGTCTTCGGAGCTGCTAAAAAAACAGAATCAAGTTACATGACTGATCTTCCACAAAAACAGTAAATGTATGTCATGACTGACATGGCATGTGGGGCCTACAGACTCACCACTGCCCGTCTCTGACTCTTTGCAGTCCTTCTGATCGGCATCATCTGAATCTCCAATGTCAAAGGTGACCCTGCGCTCTTCAGAAAGAGGAGGTGCCGAGGGGGTGATAGAGGGCATGGCACTGGACTCCTCGGGGACAGGTTTCAGGATGGGACTATGAGCTTCGTGCATCTCCCTCTTCTCCATCAGAGGACTCTCAGAGGGACTGGAAGACTTTACTTTACCTGAATTTCAAACAAGACAGATAATCAGCTCCAAGCTTGTTAAGTTAACACACGAGTACATTCAATTGGCACAGATTAAGCAGAAAAAGAAAAATCGAAATTAATTTATATTATAATACAGGGGCTTTTAGTTGCCGCAGACCCCCAAATGTGATCATCTTCAAATAGTGAATAAAGAAAATATTTAGAAAAGATTGTTTCCATTATATTTCTAGATTTGAATGATTTTTGTATTCATTATTAAAATGAACTTCTTTAAATTGTTCGATCTACTTAGATTTTTGTTCCCACTTTTTCCTTCCACTAACCACCCAGGCAATTCCTTTGAGAGCTTTCTTTTTAATACTTATTAAATTAATTAATCATGTATAGCATTAAACTTGTACATAACAATATTTTTTAAATATGTTTTTTTTTTTACATTTCCCCAACACATTCCAAATATGGGTCAATTGAATGCTAATACTAATTGTATTAACTAGTTAGGCTTCTCAATTTAATGTCGAGTAAGGGTGAATCTGATCAATCATTTATGATAACTAAGGTAACTAAGGAAATAAGCACTTTAATTCACCGACAGTTCACATGGCAACCGCTCGATTGTATAAACTCTCAGAGTCAAACTGTTTGCTTAAATTGTCATTATAACCCTGTGTTTCAAGGACAGCCTGACATAACTCAGTCCATCGTCCACTGATCTGCTTATAGGCATCAAAGCACAGGCCTTCTATTTTAGAACTAAAAGCCACATTGAACCATAGTCATACTCCTTAGCTCAACAAGCCTGAGATACGTCCCTGTCAACACCTCAGTTGGACCATGGCTATTCCAGTTCACTAGCCAAAGGCCAATTATTGGATCACTCTGACCCAATTAGGCAGTCAGTGCACAACCAGACTTTAAAGCTTTAGATAAAAAAAATAATAATAAAATAAAAATAGATGACTCTTGTTTTATGTTGAAGAACTATAATACAACAAACAGACCATCCTAACTTAAAGCTGGTATTTCTTGAAAGTGTGTATTTGAAAGTGTATTTTGCGTTTTTTATCTGTCCTGTGATTTAAGGTTAATAAAACATATTCTTGCCATAACACGTACGTTACTCACAGCTATGAAGACACTTTGCTACATTTTCCAACTGTAACAAAATAAATCCAGTACATTTGCATGGCAATTGCACAGAAAAAGTATAATTTACACAAGTATAATAAACCCCATATAGATTTGACAGAGCTTAATTTGTATTGAATCCATTTATTTAAGGAGTATATTGTCTTTCTAAGTGACTGATTAAATCTACTGTGCACTGCCAGCATCTTTAATCTGCAGGGTATTATACGCAATGAACATCTGGTGCATGGCCTAAGGCTAATAAATCTTACATGTTTACAGATAGCTGTCCAAAATTTAATACGGCCTGAAAACTACCAATTTAAAGTGTCTGTGTGTACGTATACAGTAATCAACATTTGAAGTGGATCAAAAAAGTTAAATCAAAGTTAGATAGTAGCAAAGCACTGAACATTGTACATTACCATCACTCAGTTTAATCTTGTCATTATCAAATAGGAGAACAGTTTATTTATCAAATGCAGAGGTGGTCTCTGTAATCAAAAGGATGATAATCCCTAGAAATTAGGTGCCCCCAACTAAGCAAGCCAGAGGGGACAGCGGCAAGCAAACAAAACCCCATCCATGAGAATGGAGAAAAAAAAAGCTTGGGAGAAACCAGGCTTGGTTCCCAGTTCAAATTTTAAGCACATGTCAGAATGTGCAAAGGACTTATAGAATTACAAAAATGGGTATGGGTCTTGGTTTTAGGGCAAATTTAATGAAAGGTTTTGATCCAATTAAAATGTTGATTACTGTATACGTATCACACACACGCTTTAATAACACCCTTCAAAAGTTGATGTAAAAAAAAAAACTATTAATGGGCCTAACACAAATCCTTGATGCACCCCACCCATTAATCTTTCTTTCAATAATAATAATTGAATAATTGATTTTATCAATGGCACTGTGCAACTGTATAGAACTCATGGTTCAATTGCTAATGATTACATTAATTGTAGGGTTTACATGGTTACAATTAACACAGGAGACTAAGGACAGATACTTACATTCGATCTTCTTCTTGAGCCGAGGGCAGACAGCAAACCAAACGATGATAGCGGTGACCAGGGCAAAGCCGATAGAAATCAGCAGCACTCCCCACCAGGGCAGCTTATCAAAGCCCATCACTGCAGTCCCATCATTCACAGGAGGAAAGGAACCAACAAGGGTGTCGAGGGAAAGGAGGGGAAGAAAGGAAAGGTGCTTTTGAGACAACAGGCAGCATGTGCTACCATCAACCAACAGCATTATGGACTGAACAGGGACATTGTGGACTCCTTGTTAGTAATGGTGCTGGAGTTAAACATTAACAAGACAAAAAGGGGATTTAGTTTATCCAATAGTTGCTTGCACTCCCTTTGCAAGGAAAATAACATAGACCTTACATAGACCAGCTGTTATTATTTATCATTTATCAAAAAAAACAAAACAAAAAAAAGGTACTTGCTCTACTCATCTAGGAGTCCATAGAAACGAAAGCTTAAACAACCACTGTAACCAAGTGTCAAAAATATTGGCTTACATTCAGAATGCAAGCACAAGGCCTGTCATATTACATAACAATTCAGGTGAGATGTGAGTGTGAATAGCAGAAAAATGTTGCAGTGACACAAGACAGCGCACAAGGCCATTGTACCATATGGTCAGCAAGTGCGTGTGCCTTAAAAGGCTATTGCAGCAAGATATCACCCCCACCTCTTTGGGAGGACGAAGGGGGGGAAACAAATGTGACCACTCCTGCAGAAAGGTTATATCTGAGCCAAGACTGCGGTGCTAGCTGTGGTGATGAAGAATGCATACTGCATGCTCATGGCAGAGCGCTGGCTGAGCAAGTCAGCCATTTACGAATTCCCCACAGGGTCCAAAACTAGAGACAATGAAATGTGTCAACATGAGTTCACAAGACCAAAAAGGGTGTTTAAAAAAAAATATATATATATATATATCTTTATTGGAATAGGGCTTTGAAAAATAAACAAAAGAGAGCTTGAGAGATAAGACGACAGAGCAGTGGGGCATAAACTCTTGTGCCTTGCCACACATACTGTACTGCTGCAGGGCCTGCTGCGTGCTTTGGTTACGCAACTCTTTGAATAGAGCACTATGGTACGTGAGGGAGGAACAGCTGAAGGTCCCAACACAAAAATGACTTAGCAGCATCTAAAGGGACAGAACAGGTGTGGCCAGTAGAGGTGACGGGGTGAATGACGGAAATAAGAGAAAGGCCAGCGAATGGGGCTCAGTTATCATGTATGGCAGTCTGGCTGAGTTCCTGCTCATGGTGTGAAAAATGCCCTGTGCATGCGAGTTAAGACAGGGAATGCATTCATGCTCACATCAATGTAGCCTGACAAACACTTTCCCACAAAAGGGGGCAGCCAGAGCACAAACATGCAGTGGGATGAATGGAAGTCAATTCATTTCCTGCTTTCCCTCACAATAAAATGTGTTATCCCATTACCTTTATTACACAATAACACGAGTTGTTTTTCCAGAAACGTTCAGCACTATACCTCATCCTCTTGACGGGATGATGGTTTATGAGTCATTATGGGCTGGGCACTGGTATTTATACCCATTATGCCATTTGTGGTCTTTGACTGCCTCATGTCTGTTCCAAAAGTTCCAAGTATTTTTTTGATAATTAACAAACATCATTACATAAACTTTTATAGTGTCATAACATTCTACCTTTGTAGTACCACCAGAATATTGTTTGGTGTCCGTTGAGACACACCCAGGTATTTGACCCCTGCCAGCAAGTCTAGCACTCACAAATAAATTTGGTGTTTAAACAATGTTCTTTTTGACACTGTAAACTGTTTTGAGTCCTGCTGAATAAGTCTGGCCAAATATAAAAACATTCCGTTACAAATCCACAAGTCTGTTATTGCTGCCTTTCATGTTTGCTTTATATCCCCAGGGAAACCAAAACACCCCACTGTCTGTTTTTCCAAAAGGAGAAGCAGACCGGAAAACAAGCATTGAAGTACTGGGGGCAGGAGGGTGTAGCCAATCATGTTTCTTATTCTCAATTTAGGAATATGAGTAATACAAGTTAAGTCTGGAATACGCTCTATGACTTTTTAGAAGTTCAAAATTTTAAAACTCATCAGACACCTGATAAAATGATTAGGAAAAATTAGGCCCAATACAGTGAGATACAAACACTGCCATTCTATCAAAACATCATGAAAGCAACAAACTTTCCTATGTAGCAAAATTGCATGACAAATGAAAATGTTCTAAAATCAGCTCAAATTGTTAAACAAGTTTGAATCACAGTCCAAAATCTGCAGACTAGCACTGACTATTGGCAATTAGTATAAAATCTTCTAGAAATATATCTGGGGAAAAGTCATATTTACTAAAAAAGAAGTTATTTTGAAAACTAGCTGACTAACTAAACAATAGAGGAGAATAAACAAATATTTATTTGCCTACTCAGGTCTCGAATGCTAAGGGCCGCTGGCATTAAAAGCAGAAAGAGGGCTTGTGTCATCTGTATTTTGCATTAGGAGAACTATCCAGGCACTGTGGTTGCTGAAACTAGGGGCGGGAGTGGGTTATAGCACATAATTAACAAAGTGTTGAGAGGCACCGTGTTTGTGAAAGGGGGAAGTTATTGGAAATTGACCCTGACTTGATGTGTATATCACGCTTATACCTCACATGCCACAGTCGTTTGAATGGATTCAACTTTTTGTACAGTATGCGAGTTGAAATGTGTTGTCACAATCATACTGCATAAACGGTTAAAACCAGAAAAACAAGGTGTTCCAAGTACCAGCGCAAACACTCCACTTCAAGGAAACTCTACCTAGTTACATTCTGACTGAAATTTTATAGGGCATGTGTGCCTGGTTTCAGCACCCTTTAGGAGACAAAGGAGGTCGATCAACAATTCATGACATGCCACATGCTTTTCAACCCACTCCCCCGGTGAGTGCTGGTATTGTCCTGTCCTGTCTTGGTAGACGCTCTGGATTAACTGAACCTGAGTGAACTGCCTTAAACAGGCTGAGAGTGGGAGGAGCAAAAGGATTGTGTGTGGTGATGTGGTTCCTTTAAGCTCATCCAACAGTAGATGACATGAAGATGTCACTAAGTTGTGCCAAAGATCAGGATAAGCTTATGTTAAGATGTTTCTACTATGACCTACTACATTAACCTGAATTGGTGTTGGAGCTTGTGAGAGGAAACATGCCTTTGACCTGGTGTGCTTAAACTTATATGACATGTGTGTCAGCTGATGAATTTGGCTGAAGAGAGAACTCATTCTGATTGATTTAAAAACCTGAAGTGACACTGGAATGATTAAATGGGCTCTAGAGGACAGCCTTTTAATTTTGTGAGGCTATTAATCTTTAAAGTCATTAGAAATTGGGCTCATGGTGTCAGATGAAAACCACTACACACTACCTCAATAGTCTAAGCATTTACAATTAATAAGGTTTTTGTAATAATTAATCTTAATCTTTTATATTAAGACTGACTTCCCATAAATAACTTGCATAACCGTCTAAATAATAATAAACATCATCTTTCTCTGAAGTCTAACATAGTGCATTAACATGTCTATAGCAAATGGTATGCGTGTTGCTATGTGAATGCGTGTATGCTGCACCTTCCTGTGCATACGTAAAGCACACCCGCCTGGGAGTGCATGCGTGTACACATGCTGAGGGTGCATATTGCGTCATACTCTGGCCTGAAGCCTTCATTTAACGGCCCAGGCCAGTTGACTTCTTGAATAGTTGAACCCTGTGGGTAAGAGAAAACAAAAAGGAGCAAAGGTTGCTCATTTAACAAGGTTTCAAATTTGAAAGGCAAAAGTATTCAGAGCTCAACAGTTAACAGCACTCAAAAAACATGGTGCTTTTTCTACTGTGGCTGATGGTTCTTTTTGATGGGCATGAATTCTTAATTCCACTTTTTTTTCCCTCTCCTATGATGGAGAAGGAAAAGTCCCTGACTGAGGTCATGATTACAGGCACCACATGTCCACGTCATGAGTACTCCACTGAGTTCTCCAGAGCCCACTGGTTAAACACTGCTTTGCCTTAAGCACTGTAAACACAGTCTGGCAGAGTCTGGGCATCTAGTTAGGGTGTAAATGGGCATGCAAAAGGAAGAAATAGAGCGATACTCACTCGGTGCTCCAGTAAACATGATGGAGAACAGGTTGATTCCCATTGTAACAGCATAGAAGAATGGCAGGGCCTTGAGACCATTGGGCACTGGATCTTTCTACAAAGAACAAAGTATAGACTCTTAGCCAACACACAGCTTTGGTGTAAATATTATATAATGGACCCTTTTCACAAGACTGTGATGCATTTAACAGTCAGCAGCAACAGTTTTTTATATTTGTATTAAAAAAATAATTATTGGAAGCCATGACAACACTATTGTGCAGTTTTTAATTTGCTATTTGAGCAATCTGGAATGCAAAAAATATATTTTTGGCACTCTGCCATTAACTTCTCTTCAACTTAACCGAACTATGACAACTTTCGCTGCAAAGAAAGTTGGACACATGAAAAAGGTCCATATTCTTATTAAAAAGAAAAACAAAGTTTAAAGAAAAGATCATTTTATTTACCTTTTGCAGGATGAAAATGCGAACAAAGTAGAAAAGAACGGCAGACATGATGCCAGAGAGAACAGGAGAGAGGAACCAAGAAGCAACTGAAAAAGAACAAAGAACAATGACACATTAGAAAACAAACATCTCCAGTTTCTTGACTCCTAGAATAGTGCAACTGCAAATGTCCTTGTGAAAGCAACAGACTTACCAATCCTAAGAAGCTCGAACCATTTGACTCCCTGCTGACCCATGGCGACCAGTGAAAAGCCAATGGTAGCTCCCACAATGCAATGGGTCCCAGAAATAGGAAGCTTTAGAAAAGAAGCAAGCAACTGCCAAGCAGCAGAGCCTGAAGGGCAGTGAAAATAACAAACTTAAAAAGAGAAACCTCAATTTTGCATATTTAAAGACATTAATAATATATAACATATGTATTAAGCCTTATAAGCTACTCACCGAACATAGCGCTGACTGATCCAGCCATCAACACATGCTCTGAGCCGTTGTACATGTTCACGTCAATAATGCCTTTGCGGATGGTCTCACTGACCTTGGCTCCAAGCATCACAGAGCCCAGAGTCTCAAAGACAGTAGCAAGAATACAGGCCTGCTTAAGGGTAACTACACCTGATCCCACTGCCGTACCAAACGAGTTGGCGACATCATTAGCACCCACAGAAAAGGCCAGGATAAACGCTATGATAAAGCCTACGATTAGGAGCCATAGATAATCTGTCAGAGGTCCTTTAGCAGCAAGGGTAGTCAATATCGTTACCGTGGCCAAAGTTGTCGACACCATTGTGCGTAGATAGTTTTCAAGTTATATGGAAAAAAAAAATGAACTTCACAATCTTACAGGGAAGAGAACCAAATATGTATAAATAATTCAAGCAGCAGCACACTGGATATTTTAATACCCAGATAATTAAGGTACTAGTGTTTCTAAATCGTTTTTCTGCCTCAGACCTACCTTCGCCCTTCGCTAAACCAGTAAATCAAAGCAATCCAGACACCAGAGAGAGAATCTGCACTGCTCTGTTCTAAACTGATGAATAACGTTTAGGGAGAGGGTGGAGTGAGGGCCTATTGCTATCCTCTGAATAGACTAGATCTGTTACAGTTTGTTTTGGCTTGGGCAATTAGGCAGACAGAGCGGACATCCATTGTGCAACAGACACGGTGGGTGAATGGTAGCTCATTCCTGAAAGAAAAAAAAAGAAAGAAGAGAAAGTGGGAAGGTTCCCGTGTTACCCAACAATTTCACTGCAGAGGGGCCAGAACTAAGACACAAGTCTATTACACTACACACTAAAGCAGTAACTTAATAGTATTTTTTTCTTGCATATAGCGCAAGTGAAGGTGTCTGGAAAACTTTCACTGCACAAAAAAGGGGGCGCATCGACAATAGACAGAATACAGGCATGTATGACCACACAACAAAACTCTTTAAAATACATAACTGGTATACAACATACGGCAACTGCGTATGCATGAATATAATAATTCAGCCAATGCATTCAAGGTCACAATATGTAGCACAAAAAAAGTGATCAAATCAATCGGGCCACTTTGTTTTAGAAGGCAGCACTTTGATTAATATTTTAAGCTCTGTGACAACAAACAGACAGCGACTAACGTTAACGTACTCAAATTATGCCGTCAGCGCATCGGTGTCATGTGGCTTTCCAGTACATTCCTGCAATGCAGCCTTTATTGGCAAAGAAATGCAGAAAAGAAATGATGAAATGCGGTTCCCTGTCACTTCAGGGCTGTTTGAGCCAGTTTTCCCCGCTCGCGCTAGACACACAGTTCCTCGCTAACGTTAGCTTGAGGGACCAAATTACTCGAGAAAATCCATGACAACGACCGCGTTAAGCAGTTCAATTCGTATGTAATAATGTAAAAATTAAATTTCAATATAAAAATGTTGTAGGGCTTTTTAGGTTAACGAGGCGATTTCTATATTTTCTGAGCGCACCGGCTCCGTACTACACGTGTCGTCATTCATTCACACCCGCTAACTGCTAATAAAACGTTGTTAATCAGAATTGTTTTATTAAAATACCTAAATAGTCCCCAAAATAAATATTTTATACATAAAACAACATGTATTAGTGACACTGTGTTGTTAACTATCCTTAAAGAGACCTTGGTTGATTTTTTTCCACGTTTAAACATCGCGAGTCAGCTGACAAAGCCACGAGCTCGCGCTCATTCTAAACCGTTCAAAATAGCAGAAGGAAAGACGTCGATGAGAAAGTAGAACAAATATCACCTACTGCCAACCAGAATAAGAAAAAAACTGATTTTTTACTTACCACTCAAAGAAAACCGTCGATAAATGTCGATTTTGATATTTTTATCTGTATCCCGCCCAGTCAACTTCCCGTTGCCGCTTTCCGCGGGCGCGGGGTAAGACACAGTAAATGCTCTTGCTTTTAATTAAACACTAACGTCGGATAAATTAAGCAAAATTCAAAGCTTAAGACACAAACAAAACACTGCTAGTTGTTTTAAGCTGTTAAATCAATACAAAAAATGCAATTAACCGCTTTGAGCCGGCTCCAGACGATGAGTTCCTGCTTGTCCACGCAAGACATATATCATCCGACTATGGGGGGCGGGACGGTCTTCGGTGGATAGTGACGTCAATGACAAGTCCCGCCCTCTGACCTTATTTGGCGATGGTAGAAAAAAGATTATTTACTTACTACTCAGTAACTAGACAAAAGTGCAAAATCTGTAGAATCCAGGGACTTTAGGCTACATGTACTCCAAAAATACTTCACTTCAGATTTTTTAAACTGTTCTTTTTGTAAATGTAATTGAGGTATTAGTTTTGGAATTTTGTAGCTGATTTAGTATTTATTTTCTTTGACGCGTGAGAAGTAAAATAAGACCATATGAAAAAGATTCAGAAAAGGAGCACAAATACATGTTCAGAAATTAGGTGTTCACAAATATGTCTATATTTTTTAATTATTAAAGAATGGGACAAAGTACAGTCAATGCATGTCTATATAAAAACAAAAATGAATTGTTGTCCTAAACCTGAATTGGTATCTGTTAGTGATTATTAATAGTCATGTGCTCTACTGTCAAATTTCAAAGGCGTTTCTTGTTTCCCGTATTTGTATCCACTTTGACTCCATTTCACTTTGACTGAATTTTCTCCAGTTCCTCTCGTGGCTTTTCGGAAGTCATGGGATAGACTGATGAAACTCTATAAAGGTGATGCTTCAATTCCTGCAAACTGTGCTATGACTCCCCCATGTGGCCACAGAAAAAAAAATGCAATGTTTTTTTCCTTAGGAGCACAGGATTTATATGCTTCAGAAAGATAAGTGTTGGGCTAGTTACACAAAAAAGTTATTGCAAACCCTTAATGGTGATTGATAGTTACATTTAAGTAAAATTTTTGCGGTTTTATTTCTTGTTGCGTAGCTTAAAATTAATTCTAGCTATACTGGACTTCAAATCAGATGTTGAGGCAAAAAGTTATTTCGGTATTATTACTGAAATCTTATTAGTACCTAGATACTACTAGATATGCAAATGGCAATATTAGTATTACGGTTAACCATTTACTGCCTGGATATTACATGTATTTCAATAAAGACAGGAATCAATATTTGAATGGAACCAATATCTATAGACAGACTGATAGATAGATAGGTAGATAGATAGATAGATAGATAGATAGATAGATAGATAGATAGATAGATAGACTGATAGATAGATAGATAGATAGATAGATAGATAGATAGATAGATAGATAGATAGATAGATAGATAGATAGATAGTATAGGCCTGGTTTAGCAAATATATATCGGTCTACGCATGAATTTGACAAAATATTCTGCTTAATAGTTACTTACGTAACTGGTACTTGAATAATAAAATGAAAAATAAAATGTTGTCGTAATAATAATAAATAAAAATCAGTAGGCGTGTTATCGTTACAGCACTGAGTAGCCACGTGGTAAATATGTTTAACCTTATAGCTGTAGAGGACCTTTACCATGGGTTGATTAAGGCGAGGCATGTGAACTTGCTGGTTGATCAAGGGTTGCGACCAACGAAGACAGACAGGCTTATTACCCTATTAGAATGAGAGGCACATCCTCGACGTAAGAGACAGCCAATAGAACTCGTAATAACTGAAAAGGGCGTGGCAAACAATCACGTTCGACACAACTCGCACTTCACCAGATAGGTGTGAGGGCATGCAGCTAACGCAGCAGGATAAAAGTAAGATTAATTTAACGATAGAAATACGAAAGTCAGTTTACCTTTTATGAAATACCGCCCATAACATATAGTCGAAAACATTGGAGTTGTTTTCGTTGATTTAAACGCAGTTTGCTTGCGGTCGCATGTCATTGAATGTTGGCTAGCTAACGTGTCGTTAATCAGTTGATAGTAATTTAACGTTAACTTACTTGATAAATAGTTTGACATTAGCTATGATAGTGGCTTGTAAAATTAGATTAGAATACGAAAAAAATAAATGATTGTGCTCTCGGGCAATTTGTTTTCATTTAAAACCTGTCGTTAAAAATATTGGAAGGTAATCGCTAGTGCATGTCAACTTGACATTGCGTTGCATTTGTCTCAGCCCCATCTATACATGGGAACTAATTTGTATAGTAAATCTTTGTTTTTTAGCTAATTCAGGGCGCAATAAAGTGCAATTCAAAATCATATCTAGAAATCATCGAGTCGTGGTTCTAGAAACACTAAGATGTTCCCCTCCGTCCAGCATCGCCCCGTGTGCAATATAGGGGCCAGAGCTGTCCGACTGCAAAGCTTTTGCACTTTTAAACGAAGTAACGTTAGTGCGACAAATAGCAAAGCGTGGAGTTTGTCGTGGCTGGGTGAACGCGTGGGCCTGCTGGTGTCATGGCTCCAAAAAGCAGGAAGGGGAACAAACAAACTGGCCTCTGACAGAAAGAAGGAGAAACTTTTGTCCATATTCGCCAATCATTGTAGTTTTGTGACGGGCCAGAGGCTGAGAAGGGCCCTTCAGATAGGAGAGCTGTACTCAAACCTTTACTCTGAGAGGAGCAGGTGGACACTCGTGGGCAACATATGGAGGCGCCTGCAGAGCAAACACGCCCCCACTGGAAAACTCATAGCAGCACTGGCTGGGGTCTTCATGTGGGAAGACGAGAAGATTGGAGATGATGAGCTGAGAAGGTACTCCTGGATTGTTTATGTGGTTCTATTTGTAATTTTGGGAATAGACACCTATTATCTGAGGTTGACACTACTTAAATGTCAATAAAATAGCCACAGTGGAGCACCCCGCCCTTCTGTTAACCAATCAGATACGCCCTCTTGCTGTCAATCACTTTTGATTGATCAGGTGTTTTGGCAACGGATAATTTGGCTGAAAGTTATTTCTACTTGTTTTTAACACATTTGGTATCATTTGTTTCTTATTTATGCATGATTGCGGGTTAAGCAACTTGTCTGAACTTGTGCTTAAGGTGTGCTTGGGAGCTGCAGGCACTGGAGTCGGCGAGAAGCCAGAATGTGAACTCAAAGACAGCCGTGCGTGCAGATCCAACCTGGGAGGTGGTCATGGAGAAGAAAAACTTCAAAGTTTGGAGGAGACCCATCCAGGGTAGCCATCTTTTTGAATACAGAGGTACATATTAAGTTATAAGAACATGGATTTATTGTGTCATTGATTTAAATATAAATTAGTAAGGAATACTTGTATATATTTGTAAATTCACATTGTGAAGGCAGAGCCAATCCTAGACTTCTTAGGGCTGTCTGTGCGTTCATAAAAAGTACAAATCCCAAAATGCTGACCAAACCCTAACCTGGGGCCAGTTGCATAAAAGGTTAAGACTAGTCTTAAAAGTTACTCAGCTAACTTTTTCTGACTGGTCATAGTTTTTTTTAATTCGGTTACATAAAAATGTAGATTAGTCTACAGTAAATTGAATCCAAAAAATGAAACCGATTACTTTTGGCTAACTGCTAGTTGGTCAGACTAGCCCTTAAGACACTGTCTTAACAAGTTTATGCAACTGACCCCTGTTCTTTAAAAGGAAGAAATCTCTTAAAAGACAATATCTCATTTGTCACATACAACGTTTGTTTTATTCAAACACAAGTGCCCTGTGCAATGGACAACACCGGATATTCTGCCCTTTGCCAAGACATTTTTTAAATACATAGTACAGAGCAACCTATTTCAATCTGCCTCAAATCTTGCTCACAGAAAACACTTGGGGAAAACACTTGTCTCTTCCGCAACTTGTTTCGCTTTTAACTAGTCCCCGCTCAACATGCACACTTCACATGTAGAGTGGATCGACGCTGCTCAAATGTGTTTGCGGATCACGTCATATCCAATTCAAATGATCATCGTTGTGACCATTTGTCCAATCCTGACAATGGTTATTCATGACCGATTCTCTTTTTACAGTGTTTGGTTCATATACAGACGTCACTCCCCGGCAGTTCTTCAACGTTCAGGTACTAAATAATTGAGTTCATATAAAACTCTGCTTATTACAGCAAGACAGAGTAAAGCTGCATGGACCATTCAAGCCTCCATAGCCTTGAATGCAGGTTTTCCAACATTGGTTAGCTGACTGGAGGGAGGTTTTGATGGCATGTCCTGAACCAGAAAATTTGTAAAGAATGTAAGACTAGAATGTGAGTTCAGGTGCATTTTGTCTTGTCTTGTTATTGGGTGTGAGATTTATTTTGGTGGCATGAATGTGTTTTTCATGCCTAATGTGAGAGTTGGCAACCCTATTAACAATATCAGGTAATGCCTGCAACATGTAACAATTTTATATCGTGGTCCGTGCATGTGGTTGGTATTGAAATGTTATATTTAGACTCCCCCCAAATATTTCCCTTTACTCCAGTTGGACACAGAGTACAGAAAGAAGTGGGACGCGCTAGTTATCAAACTGGACGTGGTGGACAGGGACGTCTACACAGGCACCGAGGTCGTTCATTGGGCAACACATTTTCCAGTAAGTCCTGAATCAAGCTGTCAGTGCAAGAAAACATCCCCGTGATTTTCGCAATGGGCAGTGAGTGAGTCTGATTAACAGAAGTGTAATCTACTACTAGTTGACTGAAGATTTAAAAGCCTTTAAGCTTAATCTTCTTTCTGTCTTGTTTCATCAATCTGCTATGCTGGATTCATTTGCATTGTTAAAGAATTTTGATTAGATGGTTTGATGGTATTCTTAAAAAGTATTTATTTATAGAATAAATGTTATTTTTTGCAGTGATGTTTTAGCCAGATAATTTGTTGACCTTTCCTGTGCAGTATCCCATGTACTCCAGAGACTATGTCTATGTGCGCCGGTATCAGGTTGACGTGGAGAACAACTTAATGATCTTAGTGTCCAGGTAACGTTTGTTGCCATTTTACAGGTGTTATTTAGTGGGTGTTAATTAGTTGAGGTGTGTCCTTTATATTAAGTGTGTCTTTTGTCTCTGTTCAGAGCTGTCAGACACCCCACTGTCCCAGAAACCCAAGAGTTTGTCCGAGTTCACTCTTACCAATCCAAGATGGTCATCCGCCCACACAGGTCATTTGATGAGGTGAGAATTAGGAATCTCTTGTGTGTCGTTCTGTCTGCGATTGGTCTTAGTTTGCAGTCTTAATCTAGTTATCTTGTCTCAACAGAATGGCTTTGATTACCTGCTGACTTACAGCGATGATCCCCAGACGGTCTTCCCGCGCTATTGCGTCAGCTGGATGGTGTCTAGTGGTGAGCCGTCAGTCTTATGCACTCACGTTTTGTTTTGTAAAATGCGCTCCTATTTGGACTGTAAAAACATTCACTGATGATTTTGTCTGGCGGTGGGAATTGAGAGAATTTACAGGACATAAATGTAAAGGACACATTTAATTAATCAGAGGGGACAGTAAAGATGTTTATAATGTAACAAAAGTTTATTTATAAGATATAAATGTATATCAAAGAGTCAAAAATGTCAGTTTCCACACAAATTTGAAGCAGCACAACTGTTTTAATGTGTTTAGGCTGCATGATAAAAAGCACTGATATCATAATGGGAACATTAGGTATGAGCTGCAAAAGTCCTGGGCATCTTGTCAGTGAAACATGGTTTTGTGATCAGTGGTAAATCTCCATCTGAAGGCTCTCTCACGCGGAAACTTATAGGAAGGACATATAGCTTTCATTAGTTCAACGTGATTAATAAATGCAGGACTATGACAATATTCTATGATAATGTATATAATAGTGCAATGCTAATCAACATAGTCTTTATCACTGCTTAGAATATGATAATTTTATTTATTTATTCTTCCATTTAAGAAGCTCACAGAAGGATTTATTTCAAACACTCAATTGAAATATGGTATTTTCGCGTGGTTTAAGATGGAGCCGCATTTACTACACAGAGCCATAGTTCATTGAGAAGCCATGCAAACAACTTTCATCAGCGATTTCTTAATCTCAGATTAAGAGGCATCCTACAAAATGCATGTTATTGGTTATTTATTATAAGTAAAAAAATGATTTATATAAATGACCATGTTCAAAAGTTGAGATGCCCATGAGTACAGTGTTCTTAGCTGAATGATCCACAGCTGGGGTTTTTTTGTTTTTTTGCTTTGTGATAGTTGTTCATGAGTCTCTTGTTTGTCCTGAACAGTTAAACTGCCTGCTGTTCTTCAGAAAAATCCTTTAGGTCCCACAAACTGTTTTGGAGCATTTTTGTGTATTTGAACTCTCTCCAACAATGACTGTGATTTTGACGACAACTGTGTGACACCGATTACAGCTGAGGGACTCGTATGCAACTATTACAGAAGGTTCAAACAACTAATGCTCCAAAACGAAAAACCATGCTTTAAGAGCTGGGGGGAGGGTGAAAACCTTTAAATTTAGCTTGTTTCTTCTGGGAAACATGTAACTTTCTGTAGCCTCTGAAGGGCAATATTAAATGAAAAAATGTGATATTTAGGCAAAGTAAGAAAAATGTGGCATTCTGTTCAAAAATGTTAACCCCCTGGCTCTTAAGCCCAGTCCCCCCCCACTGCTGAATGGAAGTGTACTCTGTTCTCATGTAAGGATCACAGTTGAGAATCTTTTTCAGAGAAATTGGCTGCCAGTCGTCCTTGAAATCTGCCCTTTCTGCAGCTGCTGTTTCTTGACACCTGTTCACTCAGATTTCACTTCCTCTCTTCCCCACAGGCATGCCAGACTTCCTGGAGAAGCTTCACACTGCAACTCTCAGAGCTAAAAACATGGATGTCGATGTCCACGACTATGTCAGCATCGTAAAACCTACCCAGTCCACCCAAGAACGACTAGCTGACAATGCTCACACCGGAGGCCCGAGTCAGATCTACGCCTGAGCGTCTGGCCACGGTGATAAATATACTATGGTAAAATGACCAAGAACAGAGCATTACTTGCTAAGAGGGTCATTAATTGAAGCCACAAAAAATCTGAACCATCTATTCCCAAAATAATCTATGCCATTGACCAATCCTGCACTAGCTGTCACACTGGGCGTGCTCATCCTCGATTTTGTATGCTGTTAGTGTGCTTCCTCTTTTTGTTGGGTATATCTGCTGAGGTGAGCCAACATAATGCCATTTGTTAATTGTAGATTCTCCTGCCAAAGCAGTTTTCACTCCGCATTTACATCACGATCATCAGAATCGATCATGCTATTGAGATGCTGCAAAAACAACAGGAAAACCTGTAAAGGCCTCACCAGCTTGCGCAACAGGAAGCAGCTCGTGTGCAAAACCACTTTTTTTTTTTTCCAGTTTATGCAGTTATGAACTGCTCTCAGCAGAACCAGATCGACTCCCCATCGTCCTCATTTACCGTGTGAATGTTCACTGCCAGTAAAACCCAAACAGCCTTCACAGGATCACCGAAACTGTGTCTTATGCCAACCGCAGCATCCTCACGATCAGGCTCGGCTTCTTCCTGCGCTCTGGAGGGCTGTTTGAAGTCTAAAATATCTTTTTTACTCTGAACTTCAACAAATGAGGACACTGTGATTTGACGTTGTAATGAAATTGGAAGGACAGTACATAAGTTGGCATATAAACGCACTACAGGATGGATTTTGTGCAAGTGCAAACAATTCGGTGGTGTTTTTTGTGTTTGGGAATTCACTCTGATGGGATTGTCTGTGTTATACATGTTAATACTCCAAAAAAAGCAAAAAAAAATAAAAAAAAATGGAACAGTCAGATATGGCTTGTTGATGGCAGATTACGCTGACTTTATACAATTTGCAGACATAAATCAAATTTCTCGTCCTGTTTGGTCTCCATCCCATTGTTTGACCTTTATTTCATACTTCTATGTGTCATAACACCAGTAAAGTTAAAGATGCTGTAACACGTCATATGGAAAAAAAGTATGTAAATCATCTAAGGTACGGCACATGCACGTTGACGTTTCCTGTTAATGGTCTCTGCAGAGAAACATTTAAAATGAAAATAGATCTTTCAAATCCCAAGGTCAGATTTTATGTGGTGGATGTGTTCAAATCTATACTCGATTATGACATGCAGATGTCCTCTGTTTGAATGAAGTTAGCACTTGATAATGGCATGACATTTTTGTTACATGATTGGTAACTAAACAGACATCCTTTGGAAACGTGAATGGTCCCAAAGACGCACTGTTGAGGTAGTGGATTATTGCATCCATATAATCAACCATGTGGGTTTCTGTTTTGAATATCTGCTCTTTATTGAAGGTGTAAAGTAAACATCAGAGTCCTGTTTACTTTTGTTCCAAATTAAATTCATTTCCCATTTTTTTGTTACTTATTTGTCCTTATCTCTACTTGTCACACCTTTTTGTTAAGGTTCACAAAAATGTGGCCTAAATATATTTGTGTATGTTTAACCCCTAGATAGCACTGCACTGCATCACTGTTTTTGTTTTTTTAAGAAAATCTTTAGGCTATGGTGCTCATGGATTTCTATTATTTTGTTTCATGTTTAAAAATATCGGTTAAAGTGGTCAGTCGAGGGGTATATCGAGAAGTCTTGTTATTAAGAAATATAAGTTTTGATTTAGCCCTTAGTTTGGGGGGAAATAAAGGTTTATTTTTGTTAACATATAAACATCCCAGTTTCCTATCCTGTTCCATTTTCCAAAAATAGTGTTAATTTATTCCCAGTTTATTTAAATAACTGTCCACCACTCCTTAATATGGTTGTTAAGCATTTCATCTAAACATCACTTTTAAATCTCAGATATTCACTAGTATACTGAAAAAGTGCATTTGGTTTGACAATACTCTGCTCATGTTTTGAGTCAAAGCCTCATGAGAAACCCAACTGCAGTTTAATGCGCTTTTTTCTAATATCTAAACTAGAAGTGTTCAGCTGTAATCTCGAGTGAAATAGTGTATGTATGAATGATGGAGGCGCCAGAAAGCATGAGAGTTTTTTGTTTTGTTTTTTGCTCTAATGTGAAAATGAACCACCTAATTCATTAATAGGTGACAATAAAATAATTTAAATTAATTTTTGAGTCTTGTTTCAGTTTTATTAATGTAGGCATAGTATGGAAGACCGTGACCTTCAAAAACGGGTCCGTAAATCTGATTTTTAATAGCTTCTGATCATCATATGCAGCCACTTCTGGGAACAACTATGAATAAGTCCAATAAAATGTTATAGATTGCATTTATTTAATAGTCAAGATATGCATTATTAATGGTGTTTGCTAAGTATCAGTATTATCATTGCTAACATTGAAGGTTAGTGATCTAAATAAGCTGCTAACGCAATTACAGCAAAGCCTTGGTTAGCATCGTGTCAGCATCCAAACACTACTGACCAAACATCTCTTTTAATTGTAAATGTATAAGTCAAGTTCTGTATGTTACTGTTGTTCTTGTTTAATATGTACTTCACATCCACACCAGTGACTTGTAGTGACCGAATACATAATCGTAGACATGATTGCACTTCAATTACAGTGCATTCTCATTGGCTGGACTTCTGTGGCATTTATTGATTGATTAAAATTGTAGTTAGAGATTCATTCATCCAATTTATGGTTGCTATGCATCTTTTTTAGACTGTTTAGTGAATCAGTTAAAGTGTTCAAAATCTACATACGGTGCTAGGAATAATTATGAAATGTGAAGAGGTTGAATCTCCAAAGATTCAATAAATAAAAACACTTGTGCACAGGCAAACAGATGTCCATTACTTCAAAAATGGCAGGAGCTGAGTAGCGCAACCCAACATGACCTCCAACGGTAAAATGGAGTGGTTCATTCATCTAGAGACTGACTGTAAGTGCAGCTCTGCAGTGAGCTCCACCCATCATCATGACCTCCCGACTGCATCTAAGATTGCATTTTCTCAAGCAAGGCTTATATTACTAAAGCCTTTTTGTCTTACAGTCAGATATTTATGTTTTAGTGAAAACACGCTTTTTTTTTGATGAACTGGACTTGGACATTTTCCATAAATTTAATGGCAATTGTAAAAAAGGATCACAAACTAACCCTTTGTGTATTGAGCTCTACTCTGAATGTTTAGCGGTAGGTACATGTCTCTGTTTATGATGGTTACAGCTTTCAATAGAGTCAACAGGATATATGAACCAATTGAAAGGATGTGAAGAAAGAAATGTGTAAAGCCATGGCATCAGCTTTGCTGAGGAAGTGCTGCCTGGCAACAGAACTAACACTGTTTTGACCACAGTTTCACTATTTCCATTTGTTGCTGCACGCATTTGTCTAGCCATAATGATAATGTCAGACACAACAAACAAAACAACAATGCATTTTATTCGCTTTAAAATATTCTTGTTTGGAACAAGAGATGTATACTTCAACAGATTGTTGCACAAGGTTTGATTTTCTTGATTAAAGATCCAAGAGGTAAAAAAACAGTAAGAAGAAAAATCTGGTAGAAAGTGCACACAAGTCTCCAAAGTGCTTGGCACAACCATGGACAGAAAGGGAACTGCATGGTTAGATCAAGCACAATGGTGTCCTGGGCGATGTAGTCATTTCAGCAGAAACTTTTTGCAGAACAGTCACAAGTCAGGACAAAAAAGGTCCATGTACAATAAAATCCTGTTTAAAATCATGCAAAATATACAATGAGGGTTGTCTGGGAAAAGGTCAAGGCTCCAAGTCTACGTAAGGTGGAATAAGAATATCAGAGATAACTAGGTGAAGGGCATTTAAAAATAAACATCAAAAGATCAAGTTGTCTTCTTCAGCCATCCTTAGGTGTTGTATCTATTTTCAAAAAGGCTGTATTCAGGTTTCTAAAATCTGGAAGTAACTGGAAATCGAGAAGAGCAGTATCTAGAGGTTGTTGCAGGTGATTACCGAGAGCGACACAACGGGAAAAAAGGTGTTCGCAATGGACTGCGACTAAGGACGTCTGCAAAATTAAAAAAAAGAAAAAGATTAGTCATAGGTCACGTTTTCACTGCAGAGATTCGCAGGCACCGCCCTTCCTGCGCAAAAACTGCGTCAAACCCCACCCTCTCCGAAAACCGTGCACCTCCCCAGTACCTATGCCTGATGACCAGTCGACAAAACTGTCAATTTTCTACCATTTCAGTAGAATAATGAAATGGAACTAAAGAGAACTGCAGAGTGGAGGTTGACCAATGAGAATGGTTTGGTAATCAAATGAGCTTGCTGTCATTTAATTGTTCAGAGGTTTTTAAAAAATCTATAGAAATAGAGTTTGTCGAAGCAATGGTTGTCTTGTTAAGGGACATCAATAGCTCCCTAGCTTCTTGACTTGCTTAAATAGACTGTTCTTGGGGGGAAAAGGAATAAACTACAATGTCCTTTCCTTTCGCAGCCAATATCCCGCAAGACCCCAGTCAATGTCGCCTATCCCACAACATCTGGACCTTAGGGCCAATTCTTAATTTGTTACCGCAAAATCTCTTGTGTAACACTTCCCAAGGTATCCCAGAGTATCTCTTCCAAAAACCTGCCTAGATTCTCCCCTTCCATGGGTGGTAATCATATTACCCATACTTGCCCTGCCCCATGAGACATTTTAGTGGGAATGGGAAGGATGGGTGCACTAATCAACTCTAAAGGTCGGACAACTGAACCACTTAGCATGATGAAATGGGAGGAAACAAACATTACAGAAGATGATGTTGGAGAAGGTGGTAGAGAATGAAGGATGAAGATTAGAAAGAACAATTAATGAAATTTAAAGAGACTATGGCATAGTCTTAGCCTATATTCTTCCCTCTGGAATCTATCCTTTTGTACATCTTATAAATTTAAAGCAATTACTACATCTTATGCATTTCATTCAGTAGTAGCGTGTTTTGTCCCCGTCTTGCACAATACTCTGGAATATCTGCTACCTTGAAGGAGACTTGTCCAAAAGGCTCAAAAGAAATTTCTAGAGTGCACTGTGCTCTGGGGAGAAAAGAAGAACAGTTAAGACATTCAGCAACTTACGCATTTAGGACTTTTACCTCAATCTTGAAGAGGACATCTGCAAGAGATCTTGTAGAGGACCTTCCGCCAGCTTCCAATAGGGATGGATGTCCTCAAGGCAAATCTTTAAGCCGAGACCGATGCCTCTCACCTCATTGGCGACTAAGATCTTCTGAGGGAGCTGCTGTTCTGAGCTGGGCATCTGGACTGGACCCGTTAGCCGAACTGAAGGCAAACTGTCCAGGATGTCTCTCATCCAACACCCCCATACTCCGCCTCTCCCTCCGCCCCGCGGGGGGGTCGCACGATATCACCCAGGATAGGTGGTTTGCTGAAGAGAAGTTGGGTGGTGTGGGCCAGGGTACGTGTCATTGGGAGGGGATAGAGGGTCCAGTTCCGCAATTCATAAATATTAATACAGAGTCCTCCCTTTTGAGGAGGGGGTAAATTCTTTAATTTTGTTAGAGGGGGAAGCGCTTTATTCACTTAATGGCTTTTATTAGTGCCCGGACTTCAACTCTTTCATTAGCTAAAGTGCTGCTATAATTTACAGGGAAAAGTGCAGCAGGGAAAGATGGGTGGGGGAAGGGCGGAGCTTGATGGGTGAGCACTGGCTCCTCTGCCATAGGCATACGTCCCTACCATCTTAAAAAATAGACTCAGATCAATGCCTGAATCTGCCTCCATTTCTTCCCCATGAACTCAATTACCCCACCAGAAGAAACTGACTTTACGTTTTTGCTGATGCTTGCGCTTTGAATTCTCATTGATAACTTTCTGAATCTTTTAATTATGCTTTCTTTGAAAAAAATATTTACTGTATTGTCCACATTAGTTATTGTTTTGAGAACAGGGTGACTGGTAAGAGACTTTTTTATCCATTTTGAATAAGACTTCTTTTTTTTTCAGCGCATGACCTTTTCGAGATGTTTTTGAAAAGGTATTTCTCCTGTATAATCTCAACTGATTTATTCGAGAAATGGTTTGGCACTTCCGCAGCTGCTTAAAGTGGACTGCCCAATAACTAAAAAGAAACTGCAGTGTGAAACAGATGTAGAAAGTCTCCACATATGTTCTTTTATTAGGGTCTAACAGCTTCTGAACATTAAATTTTACATGTTGTTTGTGATTACTGAATAAGTCATTTAAAGAAGTCTTTTTATAGATATTGTCACATGATTAATTGTTGATCAAAACAGCTTGAAATACATTTTGAGAAGATTTCAACTCATTTAAAAATATCTAGGATTTCCATGACTGTGTTAAAACGCATTTTCCCTACGTACTTAGAAATGCTTATTCTTCTTACATCAACCCAAGGCTTTTTGGCTGATTAACCTTTGGGCCAGCTTGCACCCATTGCACATTCATACTGTCAAATGTCCCTAGTGAGCGGGACAATTTAAGGGCATCAGTGCTTCTGAACGGGTGTGTATGATTCCTTGTCCAATTCATCCGCTAAGTGGTCTGGTTATCCTGAGTGATTGATTGTCACAGAGGGGGAGGGTAAAATATCCAGCCACTAAACTACTAGATTAAACTACATGTAGAGCTAGCTACCTATTGCTGAGTAGGTATGTAAGTTAATTTTGTTCATCATGTTACCAATGCTAGCTAATCCACCAAAAGGATGTTTTGTGTAAAGACTCAGTGTCACATATAGACATCCATGGATTTGTATATTAGGTTTTTATTGAAGTTTATTTCGTTTTGCAGCCTACAGATGCACTTAATCTATAACTGCTTTCAAACCATTGTGATGCTGATCCGAGCACAAGTAGACATATTTAATATGTCAAATGAATCTTTGGGATGTACAACCATACTTTGTCAAAGTCCAAAAAAAACCAATGGTGCCATGGGAACCTTCGGGCATTTAGAAATGTCTTATTGCCTCTTATGTGTAATGATCATGCAAACATCAGAGTTCTTTTATTTCTTGACCAGCTGGATTACATCCTCATCTTCTAGCACATGGTCTTTGCCGACTTTCTGCGGGTTATGCTTCACTGACGCCCCCCACACCAATGCACTGCAGAGAGAAGAGAGAGAGAGATGACGCTAGGCACGTTTCGACACAGGAGTGTTGTACTAAAGATTTTACACACATGACTTAAAATCTCTCTTTACTGGCAAAGTATGTCTTTAAAAATCTGCACCAAATTTATTGAGCCATGATATAAAGACTTTTATAGTTTGGTTCAAGTAACTAGAAATGAAATGTATTTATAATGACTACTTCCTTTTATACTGCAGTATAGGTACTAGCCAAAATACTGTTGCTTAGAACTTAAACTAAATGGAAAATAATATTATATAACTACTAATATATATATATATATGTGTGTGTAGAATATGGTAATTAAACCATACATTAGGGAATCACCATTAAACTGTGACAGATGGAGGAGAGTTGTACAATAACCACAGCATTTTGGAAGAAACTAGTTACCTTAATGGCTTAATATCTTAAATGTGACAGTGCAGATTGAATGAAATGATTAATGTCTGTCCCTTTAGAAGTAAAAACTATTAAAAATAATTCATTTAAAGTGAAATAATGATAAAAATACAATGCAAATATCAGAGAAAAACCTTGAATGAAAATTCAAAATGATGTCATTTAGTTGTTTAACAACTATGTAATAAAACATAACATAAAACAATCATAACAAAAAAATAATCGAAAAAAAAAAAATAGGGCTGCATGATAATCATCATGCGATGTGTAATGCGAATCTTGTCAGTAAAGTCAGTTCTGTAATCATGGAAAATTCCATCATTTACAACACTCCCCATTCAAAATATGAATAGTATAAAACCATATGAATGCTCCTAAAACAACAGTGTTTTTAATAGAGATTACAATTTAAAGAACAAATCTAAAAAGAAATATCCAATATAAATTTATCAAGCAAGAGAGACACAATATCAAGGCTATTTTTTAAACAGAAAATGATGGCCTCACTTGCTAAATCTAGGAAGAAAGCCTTCTAAAAGAGACGGCAATAATACACTGTAACCTTGGAAGTGAGTTTAGAAGTTTAGTGAGTTTATGTGAGAAAATGATAACTAGTGCTGCAATTACATCAAAGCCTTTCGCTATCAGGAATATAAATCAGATCTTATTCTCTGGATCTCAACACAAATGAACAATGACGTACAGCATAAAAGGAAATCCATAATCACTGTACATTCCAGCTGACTTATTACGGCTTCAATGCAGCCTTTACTAAGTGAAAACAAAATCAATGGCATTACCTGTTTCACTCCATAAGTGAAAAAAAAACCCATTTAAAAATCCACAAGGCTCCATGACAGTTTGAAATCACTTACTATTTGAATTCTTTGATGAGGCTTTTGTGAATCTTTAAGCAGAAGTCCTCAACAGCTGTCTTCCCATCTGGAAGTACTACAGGTGAGGTGTAATCAGGAAGCTGTCCTTTCGGCTTTGTGTAGCTGTGAGTCATTAGTCATTGAGTTATTATACATTCTGCTGTGGCTTTCAGATACATAGTGCATACTGTAAACTTCTGAAGACTGGCAGTGAACAACAGACAGCAGAACATGACGATGCATTGTGGTACATTACGTTTCTGGAGATACTTTTACTCAAGTGACATTCAAGTGCAAATCATTTTTTATCATTACATTCTTGAAAGCTCTTCCAAGAAAGTATGCAACTTGCTGCCTACGAAGATAAGTTCATTAGCCAAATTCTCTGCATGCCATCCCAGAATGCATTGCAGGAACATGCACTTACATGCGCACTAGATGCAGGTAGTCCCAGATCTTTTCCAACAGGTCGTCAAAGTTCCAGCGGTGGTGAGCCGAGATTGGCACAGTGTGAGGGATTTTGTAGATAATGTCCAGCTCCTCGATGGAGATCTGGTCGATTTTGTTGAGTACGTAGATGCAGGGGATGTAAACACTAGAGAGGAGAGGAAGAACCATGTGAATCATCTCTTCTAATTAGGAATGACTGAGTGTGGAGGAAGTGAAGATGTCTTACCGGTTTCCCTCCACCACGTCAATGAGGTCGTCAGCCGTGGAGTCGCTTCGTAGGGTTATATCTGCGTTGTGGATCTTATACTCGGAGAGGATGCTTTTCACAGTCTCACCGTCCAGCTCACTTTGAGCACACTAAAACAAAAGCATGATGACAACTGTAAACATGACGGATCAGTTTGATGACATGACCATTCTACTGCAAGCCTATAAGATGTCAATAAAATGGTTCATAATGAAGGAATTACTTGAACAAGTAAAAAGCTCCATGTGACCCATGTCTTCATCATCAAATTTAAAGATTTTTTGGATTTAATATTTTAAAGACATATAGCATTTATTAAGACAGGAACAAATTGTATTTGATACTGCAAATTAGTAGTTAGTGCTAGACTAGTATAATTGATAATAAACTACTTTAATAGAAAAGTGTCACTACAATAAAGTCTAAATTTGAATTTCTATATTCAAAAACGTTCATTTTACGCAAGAAAAGTGACCCAAACTTTAAAACACTATGTGCGTCCAGCAAATACTCTCCAAAACGGCGCAATGGTGACAAATTGTTGAATAAAGTCAGTATTTTTGTTGTCTTTCCATACAAAAAGGTTTCTTGTAGCTTCAGGAATGGAGTATTCTGACGATGTCTATTCATTACTTGGCAGTCAATGGGACACAAGCCTCCTGGTTTTCATCCAAAATCTCTTAATTTGTGTTTCAAGAACGAGATAAGCTTGTACAGGTTTGGAACGACATGGGGGTACAGTAATTAATGATACAATTTAAATTTGGGGTGGAGTAACCCTTTAACAGTGCTTTTTATAAATATATGCAATAGAGCGTAATAGCACTAAGAAGTCTTACAGTTGCGGTGAAGTTGATTCCGCCCTTGTCTTTCTTCTTGAAGCCAATATTTGGAGGTTGCTTGTTCAGCCGGATGCCAAAACCTTCCAACTCATGTTCAATGAGCTTCTTATGTCCGAGAGGCTTCAGAACATCCAAGACGATCAGGATGAGATTGCAAGTGCGAGCAACTGTTGGAAGGAGGCGAGGTCAGGGAGAGTGAACGTGACTGGCTTTTCACAAGACATTTATTGATGGACTGGAATGATCGGGTGTTTGGACTCTCGTTCTGACAGCACCACTGGTGAGCAAGTGATGAAATGCAAAACTTCTCTAAATGCGTTTTGACTAAGAAACAAAATCTGCATCTTGGATGATCTAAGGGTGAGCAAATTTTGGATGAACTATTCCTTTAATAGTTACCAGCTATGACTTGTCGCCCTCTTCCCTTGCCATCTTTCGCCCCCTCGATGATACCCGGGAGATCCAGAAGCTAAAAAAAAACCATAAGAATAATGACATTAAAAATGGTTAATCGTATCTGCCTCATTTTACCAATATGGTAAAGTGTTGCAAACCCACATTTCAGGATGTTTAAGCCCAGAGGAAATGCCCTCAACAACCCATTTCGACAGGAAAAGCTGCATTCAGTACGATTCAGAATGCTTTGCAAGGTGTATAGTGAACTAGTGTAAAGAGTTTCACCTGAATTTTGGCTCCTTTATAACGGATCACACCTGGCACAGTTGTCAGTGTGGTGAACTCATAGGCAGCGACCTCAGAGTAAACCCCAGCTAAGTTACTTAGAAGAGTGGATTTGCCTACTGATGGGAAGCCCACAAATCCTATTCGGGCATCACCAGTTTTTGCCACATCAAAACCTGCGGGACAAACAGGTTGGTGAAAAAACAAAGCAGTAACCCACCAATTGAATCCCTCAGGACCTCCTCATAAAAAAAGGTGTATGATGCTCCAGAGATATTGTAACATCTGTATGACATGATGGTGTAACGTTAGTACCAACCCTCTCCGGTGCCTCCTCCGCTGCCTCCTTTAGGAGTGATGAGCTCTCTCCTCAGTTTGGCCAATCTGGCCTTCAGCAAACCCAAATGATGAGCTGTGGCCTTATTCTTCTGAGTACGAGCCATCTGCAGGACACAAACAAGTGAGTAAACCACATATTTACTATGACAATGTCAAGACAACAATCGGTTTTCACAGCTTTCATAATTATGTAACACCTTTAAAATCCGAGTTTATTGAATCTCAAGTTTATTTCTGAAATCCAGCTGGATTCACTGTTGAATGAGTTTGGCGCTAAAGTGCTAACGGCTAGTTTTCATATATTAGTATTCGTGTCAACCCACCTCGTTCTCGATTTCGGCTATTTTGGCGAGTAAACTCATTTTGGCGTTGGTCCTCTCAAAATCGTTACTTGAAAAATAAAATGTTGATGTTACTTATTCGGTTATACAGCTAGTTGGCTCAAAAGCACACCGTTGTCATGCTTTGCCATGAGTTCACGCTCAATTCTCGCGATGTTTGGCCTCTGCCTGACAAAAGGGCTCCGCCTACTGGTAAGGAGCGAACAGTTCTTCTTCCTTTCCAGGGATGTTTTTGAGGATCAAAACGAATACCGAAAAGGTATTCTGATTAAAAAAGAAAGAAAGAAAGAAAGAAAGAAAAACATCATAGTCAGCAAGTCTTTGTTGCTGCATTCATGTGCATTGGGAAGCTCGACATGTCAGACATTCAAGTAGAAACTAATTATATTGTTAACAATAAACTCAAATAATGTGAATTGAGAATGATTGATTTCTCATATGTATGTATTCGTAGTATAATAACTTGTTACATAAAACAAATTATGTTACATAAACAGGGTTGCCACTTTCTACAAGTCAAAATAAGGGACACCCATGCACGAAAAGTCGCTAGGTGTCGCTGGTGACGTCAT